>CABHPR010153048.1:0-13856 GCA_902168415.1 Peromyscus melanophrys
AGATTGCTAGAAGATATGGCAATTTCCTTGCAGCTGCAACTCTCCAATCAGTTCAAACCAAGCATCTCTAACTTGAAGTAGGCACCAATCCTGAGCTAGTAACTATATAGAATTGGAATTCCCCCAGATCCTCTACCCTAACCATTATAAAAACCCTGCTTGATGGCTACTCATGGTCTTTCCTGTTCTGCTGCTGTGTCAGATGGACAGAGACACCCAGGTTAACTCAAAACAATAAAAAGACTCTTTGGTTTTCATCAGATGTGTTCTCTTGGTGATCTTTGGGGGTCTCTGGATGGTACAATAGCCACCATCCAGCTTTCTGATAGGAGAAAGACTTGTGATCTAGTTCCTGCTTTTCTTTCCTGGTTGTCTGAAGTCCCTGTGACAACCAGGTAAAAAGTACCTTCAGTTCACCTGACCTCAGTGTGAAGTCACATAACAAACATCTCCTTTTGTGCCCTTAAATCTCTTTTTAGTTGTTAATATTCTAGGCACCCTTCAACCTGTTTGATAAGGAATCACTCCATCCTATATAGAATAGTGGGTTGTACAAGCTGTCTAGCCACATTGTGTCCAGGAGGAAGAAAAGGAAGTGCCTCTGGAGAGCACGAAGACAGCAGGGTCTGCTTTAGGAGCCAGGGGCAAGGGCTATTGAAATGCTTATCTCTGTTAACCTAGAAAAGGTCTTTGTCTGGGGTGGAAGGCAGGATCAGGAACCATTGTGTGTGTGTGTGTGTGTGTGTGTGTGTGTGTGTGTGTGTGTGTGTCTTTAAGCACAGTGTAACCCTATGGGAGGTACTCTTGTCACTCAGACCTCACTAGCCAATCAGGCACTCCAGGCGACCTGCCAGTCAGAAGTTGTGCAGGGTCCTTCCGGCTGCCAGCTTCAGAAGCGGGCACCAGTGGTTTTGTGTACCGTGCTGTGACAGCTGCTGCAGGGAGCTTTGCAGAGAGCATGGGCGAGCTGGAAAACCACGGCATGGTGAGCAGGGGCTGCTATCCCCAGACTGGGAGGAGCTGCTAGTTGAGCCATGGGAGCCAGTGTGGTGGGAGCCTCCCTGAATGGGTGGGAGTCAGTGGCCAGATGCAGAGTTTCGCATGTTCCTGCCTACTCCTGCATGGTCCAGTGTGGTTCTGCATGGTTCTGCGTGGTCTTTGCAATTCCCAGGGCCAGCTGGCAGCATCTGAGTAACTTCACTCTACTGGCTGCATCTGTGCAGAGCACTGGGAGCGAGACTGTGCTTTGGAATATCCTTGTTGACATCACTGTGAAAAGGCAGCACCCTTAGTGCTTGCGTTGTCACTATGGCACACAGATTGGCCAGACTGAGAGAGCCCTGGTTCCTCTAGTATCTCCCAGAAGTTCTGCACTTTGAACATTCAACATTTAGATTTAGAATCCATCTGGCGTTAATTCTGTGGAAGTTGTAGACAGTATTTCCTGTGTAGAGTAGCACTCCACTGCTAAACGGTGATGTAGAAAAAGTAGAATTGATGGTAATATAATTGATGGTATAAGGAGTTCTTATACCAGTTCTTAGGAGACATTAAGTCACAAAGTAGAATTTAGGTAAGGGAGGGCTGCATCATAAATACCCCAAAGGTAAGTAGTATGCTAGCTATGCCTGTTAGAGATGAGTATGATAAGATGTAAATGTTTGTTCCCCAAGACTAACCAGCTACACTCCCATTACAAAGGAGGTAACCCAGCTGGGCAGTGGTGGCGCACGCCTTTAGTCCCAGCACTTGGGAGGCAGAGCCAGGTGGATCTCCGTGAGTTTGAGGCCAGCCTGGGCTACAGAGTGAGTTCCAGGAAAGGCGTAAAGGTACACAGAGAAACCCTGTCTCAAAAGAAAAAAAAAAAAAAAACCCAAAAAACAAACCAAAAAAAGAAAGAAAAGGAGGTAACCCTGATTTCCAACCAGCAGAAAGGCCCATTCCTCCATTAAAAAACTGGCACCTAAATGCTGCAAAGGGACCATTACAGGGTCAAAGCCAGCATTAAGTCCTGGTGTGCCATGAAAGTATATTAATTCCGGAACAACAGCATCTCCAGTCTTTTGAAAAGCAGTTTTGAGTCAAGGTCTTCTATGTTGACTGAGGTGAACTTGAACCCTGTCTGTAGCCCCATAGGGCACTGCCCTTGTTATCCTCCTGACTAGCCACCCTAAATCTTGGATTACATGTCTACAGCACCAGAGAGTTCTAAATTGACCAGTTTGAGTCATATAGTGGACTGTCCATTTGCAGAATAGGGAAAGGATTTATGGTGTGGAGCATGGCTTCTCCCTTCAGACCAGAAGAGGAGGAACAGTGTACTGTGTACACTGCAGGGGGAAACAGACTAGACAAAAGCTAGATCACAGACTGAAGTTGAAGACATTGAGCTGCAGAGGTCTCCATTACAAAGAACTGATGGGGTATGGTGAGTGACTTTCTGAGTATTTTCCCTGCATGTATTAATTCCTTCTATGTGAATGAAGACAGACAGAATTGGTAGGTGTACAATATAGGGAGGATAGCTTTAACTACTAAGCATTCAGTTTCCAATTAGCAAACTCTCCTATGCAGATATGTGCAATCCTGGTTGACACGGTTAAGACAGCTGAGAGGTTTGAGACACAGGCCATTGGCTGTAACTCCATGTGTTATCATACAGCACTCAGTGGCTAATATTTTACATAGTACAAAGTCATGCAGTTTCTTATTAATGGCATTCTCTAGTAGGGAAGTGCCTACTCCATTTCAAAGTCAGTATAGCTAAGTGTTCTTCCAATTACTTTTATCGTTTCAAAGCACTAATTTTTGGCATCATTTTTAAATTCGTTTTCTTTAAATGCATTGCTGCTTATCAACCTTGGTGGTCACGGCTCCCTTTATGGGATCAAATGACCCTATCACAGTACTGGCCTAAGACTATCGGAAAGAGCAGCTATTTATATTACAATTCATAACAGTAGCAGAAATATAGTTACAAAGTAGCAGTAAAAATAATTTTATAGTGGTGGTGGGTCACCACATCATGAGGAACTATATTAAAAGGTCACAGAAGCTGTGTGGCGGTGGCTCACGCCTTTAATCCCAGCATTCGGGAGGCAGAGCCAGGTGGATCTTTGTGAGTTCGAGGCCAGCCTGGGCTACAGAGTGAGTTCCAGGAAAGGCGCAAAGCTACACAGAGAAACCCTGACTTGAAAAACCTAAATAAATAAATAAATAAATAAATAAATAAATAAATAAATAAATAAATAAATAAATAAATGGTCACAGTATTAGGAAGATCGAGAACCACTGGTTTAGATCAATGCCTTCTGTAGCTCAGGCTTGCCTCACACTATCTGATTGAGGAATGCTTATAACACCGAATCCTGCCTGTGCTGCCCAGTACTGGAAAGACAGTCCTCAACACCTTCTAGGCTAGGCCTTGACTGGTCTGTGGGAAGGAAAAATAGACCAGTGAACTTCGATAGATTTTATTGTGAATTTACAAATGAAGTGGGACCTGTGTAAGAATGAGTTCACTGACCAACTGTAAGGCAGGTGTAGTCAAAGCACAGAAAGGGTAGGGTTAGAAAGAGGGTGAAAGCTTTTCTGTTGTGACGGTAGTTGACATTAGAAATGAGTAGTGAGGTAATCAATTTTAGATGATCAATAAATGTCCTGACTGGCCATTTCTTGGGTCCACAGACCAGGCAATCAAGAATCTGGACAAAGAACTGGGTTTTCATGAAACCAAAATACAGTAGTTACAACAGTTCAAATTAATTAGAAGAACTGGATAAAATGGTGTGGCCCTGCCTGCCTAACATGACTGTGTTTTTCAGGTTTATGATGCATACTCCGAGAGAAATGATGTGAGTAGTATTTGGTGTGCCCTAATACAAATCTCTAGCCTTGGAGCACATGGTCATAACAGAATTATTTGGGATTATAATTACATTATTTCCACTATCTCTTTCCTGCCTCCAACCCCTCCCATAAACCCTTCTTTGTTTTCTAATCCATGGCCTCTTTTTATTTAACAACACTTACTGTTTGGATGTGACCTGTGTTTGGTTGCAGGACCTACCCGCTGTGAAGTAAAGGGTTGGCTACAATGGACATTGAATGTGTAATAGCATGTACACACATAGAATCCTGAGCCTTAGAAGAGGAATAGGAAATGCTCTGGGAGAATGAAAGATTTTACTAAACTACAAAATTCCCAGATTAGGGTCCTGTCTGATCATAGTGTGGCAGGACAAACCTGGGAGAGTTTTTGTTCTCTGAGTCATTTGATCTCTGCTCACCCAGTAGAGTAACTGCTAATGTCCTGAAGCCCAGCTGGGTGGTCCTAGCTAATGAGGGACTGTGGGAAGGCTTAGCAATCAGGAATACCAGTAGGAGGTAGTTTGTAGACTCTTTCCAGGATTCTCCCCTTGGTCTGCTGTAGGGAGCTGTAAGGAAGACCACAAGCCATGCCATGGTGAGTGTGGGGGCCACTGTCCCCAGACCAGGAAAGGCAGGTTGACTAGGCTGTCAGAGCTGCTTGGACTGGGATGGACCATGAGCCAGACTGAGGTTCTGTTGGTCCCTGTGGTGACCCTTGGCCTCTGAGCTATGTTGAGTGTGGATTCCCTGGGGAGGGGGAGGCTCTGCCATCCTAGCATGGGAGACTATGAGCTTCTAATATCACTTCCTCATGCTATGTAATTGAGGCTTCCTTCAAGCTATGTAGTTGAGAATTGCTTTGAATACCTAATCCTGCCTCTGCTGCCCAGTGCTGGGTAGAGAATCTCATAAGTCCTTCCAGTCTGGGCTTTGACTGGTCAGTGAGAAGGAAAAATAGACCAGTTAATGAGAGATCTCCAGTCTCTCTGGCTTTTAGTGGGGACTTACAAATGAAGAGGGACCTGTGCAAAATTGAGTTCCTAGACAAACTTTGAAGCTGGTAGAGTCACAGTGCAGAAAAGGAGAAGCAGGACTGTGGTTGAGAGCTTTGCTACTTCATCAGTAGTTGAGATTAGCAAAGTAGAATTAGGTGATCAATTCTAGATGCTCCATAAATGTCCTGATTAGCTATTTCTTGGGGTCCACAGACCAGGGCAATCAAGAATTTGATTATTATGAAGCCAAATTGCTATAGTTACAGTAGTTCAACCAAAATAGTTTTGGGTAAAATGTTGTGACCCTGCCTGACAACACTGTTATTTTTCTGCTTTTAGATGTACACCCTAAGATAAAAGGTTTTGAGATATCTTTGATGTGCGCTAATACAAATCCCTAATCTTGCCGGGTGGTGGCGGCGCACGCCTTTAATTCCAGCACTTGGGAGGCAGAGGCAGGTGGATCTCTGTGAGTTTGAGGCCAGCCTGGACTACAGAGGGAGTTCCAGAAAAGGTGCAAAGCTACACAGAGAAACTCTGTCTCGAAAAAACAAACAAACAAACAAACAAACAAACAAAACCCAAATCCCTACTCTCTGGAGCACATGGCCATAAAGCCTGTTTCAACTCTTCAAAATAATTTTTTGAGATTATACCTCCATCATATCCACATTCTCTTTCCTGTCTCCAAGACCTGCCATCACCCCTCATTGTTGTCTAATTCATGGCCTGTTTTTCTTTAATATCTGTCACACGGTAAGTTACTGTGTGAATGTGACCTGTATTTGGCTGCCAGACTCTCAGCTACAAGGCAATGGGTTTGCTGTACTGCACATTGAGTGTGTAATGGAATGTGCACACAAATGACCCTGTGCTTTGGATGAGGAACAGGATGTGGTCTACGAGAGTAGATGAATGCCTACTAAAATACAAACTTTCTAGACTAGACCCCATTCTACTGTGCTGGGAGGGCAGAGCTGGAAGCACTGTTCTGTCTGAGTCATTTGATCTCTGATCACCCAGTAGGGGAGCTGCTAATATTCTGAGGCCCAGCTGGGTAGCCCTAGCCAATGAGGGACTCTGGGAAGGCTTAGCAATGAGGAGTACTAGTGGCAGGTAGCTTGCAGGTTCTTTCCAGGATTCTCCTGAGATTCTAATGTAGTGCATTGTAATGAAGACCACAAGCTATACCATGGTGAGTGTAGGGTGTTCAGAGCAGATCTGCTGAGCTGTTCTTTCTACTGGGATTTGGATGGACTATGAGCCAGGCTGTGGTTCTGTTCATCCATGTGGTGACCTGGGCAGTCATCATCCTTGTTCTCTGAGCCTCACTGTGTATGAATTTCCTGGGGAGGGGGAGACTCTCCAGTCCTGGCATTGTAGGATGTGATGCTTGTGATATCATTGTCCAGTGTGCACACACAGGCATGCTTTTGGTGTGCAGTGGGAAGACAGATTGGAAAACTGTGGTCTTGTTTCTAGAAGTTCTGAATACTGCATTCCTCTTTCAGGTTTGTCTTAGAAGTGTTTCAAACAGTTTAGAAACTGGTAGAAAGATGGTGATGGTGATGTGGATTGCCTTTCAGCAATAGATGATTAGAATGTTTCTAATTTTCTGCTACCACCAGCCACAATGGTGTGATTCAGTGAAGTTTAGTTTCAGAGGAAAACAGGAGTTTCTGAGCTGCAGAGGTTTCTCAGGTGTGTGTGGCATTGTGTGGGTGGATAGGGCAGAATCCACATCTTGTGCCATAATCCGTGTGACAGGAAGCAGATTTTAAATTATTCTTCTATGTTGTTTTGGGATTGGGCATCAGTGGGGCTGGGTTTACCTGAAAACACAAGGAGGCATAAAGGGCTGCAGAGCCATAGCAGGAGATCACCTCTGTTTGCTTCTGTCTTTGGAAGAAATATCAGTAGCTGGTGGGTGAGAAATAACAGTTTAAGGGTCACTTTGAGTTAATTTTGTGAAAGTTGTGAAGTCTGTGTTTATTTAATTTCTGTACACATAGAATCATGGGTAGCTGGGTAACACTGGGCAAGATCACACTTTTCCTGGCTAAGTTTCCTTTGGTCTTTTGATTAATAGTTGACTATATTTTCCTTCCTTTGTTCTTGGCTTCTTCTCTCTATCCCCTTTATTCTTTTATCAATATTGTACACATTCTTGATTGTTGTAGTTTTGTGATAAGTATAGAAGTCATATTATGTCACTATGTGTACTATTTTACATAATCCCATTCATCATTCTGAGTGCCTCCACTGTGAATGTAGCTTTGTAATCAGCTTCCCTCTTATAAATTGTTGGGCATTGTTTTTGGATTGTATTCATTTTATGCTGCAAATTTACCATAAACAACATCTTAATTTTGATGCAGCATGTTCCCAAGGATTACTTATTTGCTTCTTTATTTATTGAGGTTTTGTTGTTCTTATTGTTATGAATCTGTGAAAGACTTTTGGTTTATTGGATAAAATGTCTTGGCAGGTGGCTCAGCACATATTCTTTTTGGTGATGACCTGAGTTCAGATACCAACACTCGAGTTGAGAGGCTCATAACTATCTACTATTCCAGATCCTGCAAACACTCTCTCATGCACAAACACATGCAAAAAATAGCAATACACTTGTTTGCAAAAGTGCCTGTGACTTATAAAGCAATTAGAGCAAACCAAGTTGCTTTAGGTGAACACTGATTCTTTAAAAATCTGTTTTCTTGCATTTTGTTTTAAAAAGTTTTCATTTCCTCACTCAAATGCAGACTTACAGGCAATCTTCAATTATTGGAAACAAAATGTTGTCTAAGTGATCCTAACTGACATCCTTTTCTTTATTGTAAGAGAATGAAATCCTTTTAGTAGCCAAAACTATTTTCTATAAAGTTGAAACCTCAGAAGGCTTCAAACAAATCTCTCCAAATTTGTGTGCAGCACCCTCCTCACACAACCCATTTTCTTTTTCCTTTTCTGTCTGTCTTTCTGTCTTTCTGTCTTTCTGTCTTTCTTTCTTTCTTTCTTTCTTTCTGTCTGTCTGTCTGTCTTTCTTTCTTTCTTTCTTTCTTTCTTTCTGTCTGTCTGTCTGTCTGTCTGTCTTTCTGTCTTTCTGTCTTTCTTTCTGTCTGTCTGTCTGTCTGTCTGTCTTTCTTTCTGTCTGTCTGTCTTTCTTCTTTGTTTGTTTGTTTCTTTCTTTCTTTCTTTTTTTGGTTTTTTGAGACAGAGTTTCTCTGTTTAGCTTTGCAGTTTTCCTGGAACTCACGCTGTAACCCAGGCTGGCCTCGAACTCACAGACATCTGCCCTCTCTCTTGATCTTAGAGACTTGCCTCTGCCCATTTCATAGCATATCTGTGTTTTCCAGTTGTTTCTATCTTTATGTTTGGGTTTTCGCTGCTTAAGTGATTGGATATGATTAATACATTGGCTTTGGATCTTTAAAATCTTCTTGTATATTATTGTCTGTTTTTCCTTATTAGCTTCAGCTGTCAACATCTCATGGCCTAGAGTCATCTGAGGGAACATCAGTTGAGAATGTGCCTAGATCACTATATCTCAAAGGGATTGTGTTGATTATGATTGATGTTTGAAGTCTCTTCGACTAAGTTGGCAATATCTCTAAGCAAGTGGGTCTGGACTGGATAAGAGAGGTAGCTTAGCATGACCAAGAGAATAAGCTAGGAAGCAATGTTCCCTCATGTTTTGCCTTCATTTATTAGCTTGAGTTTGTAACCTAAGCTCCGGCAAAGATGGATTGTGACCTAGGGATATCAACCAAATAAACCTGTTCATTACCACAGTTCCTTTTGGTTAGAGAATTTAATCACAGCAAAAGAGAAGAAAGTTGGAACAAAAAGTGGTACCTCAAATGTGATTTTTCTTGCTGCAAAGGACTTGAAATTCTTAGGCCTGCCCTTACTATCATGAATGGAATTGTTTTGTTGTTGTTTTCTTATCTAGCTCAGGAGGCCACTGATTCATGGCAGCTTTCTTCCTAGCTTCTGAGTGCTGGGGTTATATGATATGTGTTAGATCAGAAGAGCTAGGTTTACTGCTTCTTGTGGAGTTAGAAATGAAAGTGGTTCAGCCAATGAGAGCTATATAACAGAGTCTACAGAGCATGAGGGGATTTGGTCACATCCGTTGTGCCATTCACACAATTGGGGGGATGATATGGGGCATTTAAAAACAAATATTCCAAGTGTGGAGTAATGGTAACCAAATTTGGCTGCTTGTCAGGAATGCAAGAAGAGCTTACTCCACCTTACTCAACATCATTTGAGTTACTGTGAATCATAGCTGTTAGGATATGGATCCTAGGAAATGGAATTTTGAATAAAAATGATTTAATGTTGGTATTTGTAATTTGTAGCTCAGGATAGTTTCACAGAAGAAGGAACTCTCTACTTGGCATCACATGGAATCTCACAGTAGATGGTTTCTTTGTTAGTACATATATTCTGTATTTTTTAAAGTTTAAGGACTTTCCTGTCACCTGCCTATACTAGTGGATGGTATTTTAATTTGTATGCATGGTAAATTGCCAACTTTGTCCTATGTTAAAGGTATCTAGCTCATGTTTAGCACTAGAGAAGTTTCAAACTGGTGTTAGCAACTGCATAGACCAGTGGATATAGTGAATTTTGGTAATTGTAGCCACTGTTGCTTTAGATAAAATTATTTTAAGCACTAAAATCTTTCCACTCATCAAGTTGACCTAAGATGGTTCAATAGTAAATCTAAGTTAGTTCTTGTATGTTTGAAAAGTAATCACACATGACAGTATGATTGTACTGGCTTTAGGTGCCAGCAATTATTTTAAAAAGTTTATTTACATGTATTTGTGAGATCCTGAGATGACTCATCAGATCAAAGCACATTGCTATACAAGGGTAATAAGCTTGTTCCTGGGAACTCATGGTAGAGAGAAACAAGTCCTGAAAGTTGTCCATTGGCCACTGCATATGAGGTCTAGCATGTATGTGTACTCACACATCACAGAGACACATCACACACACACCTCCCTTTCTCACACACATATACAAATGCACACACAACATAAACATAAACACACACACACCGCACACACAAATATACAGGCACTACTCTGTAGATGTAACAGTCTTGTTAAATAAGAAACACAGAGCCAAATGCAGAGTTAAAAGCCCAAGAGGCCAGAGCAGTAGCTAAGAGCTAATACTAAAAAACCTTCCTTACCCTTTGCTGCTGCTGTTGTCCTTCCCTTCCAAAAGAGACCTACTTCTTGTGTATCTGTCTTTTTATTGACTTTCTTTTCTTCTTTCTCATTGGTTGTAAACCCAACCACATGACCTGCTCGTCACTGCCTGTCTCTACAGACCTCCAGGTCTTCTATGGTTGGTATTGAGATCAAAGGTGTGTGTCTCCATGCTGGCTTTATCCTTGAACACACAGAGATCTGCCTGTCATGTGATAGGGATTAAAGGTGTGCACCATCACCACCCAGCTTCTGCTATGGCTTGCTATTAGCTCTGACCCCCAGGCAACTTTATTTATTAACATACAAATAAAATCACATTTCAGTACAAATAAAATATCACCATACTACACAAAGACACACAAACACAAATACACACATACACACAAATGCATTCACAAACATAAAGACACACACAAACAGAGATAGACACACATCATATAAACCACACACACACAGATACACACATCACATAAACACACACACACACACACACACACACACACACACACAAACACATATATACCCACAAAGAAACTTTCAGAAACAATATTAGTATTTAAATAACACTTAGCATATGTGTGTTGAATAAATTTATACAGGACTGGATTTTTTTCTTCAATCTGTTAATTTTTATTTGTATGCCTTAACAGCATGTTCTGAAAAGATCTGGCCTCATAGAACTAGTCTTTTCTGGTAGCCATAAAATAAATATTTGTAAGTATGATACTTGGAATACTGTGACTACTATTAGGAGAGGATTCATAAAATATTTTTGCATTTAATATTAGTAGTTTTGAAGAATCATTTTAATCTTTATCAGTACCATAAAAGGCTGTGACTGTTGGAGACACTGAAATTTTAAAGACTCTTTAGGCTTATGTAATAGAGGACTTTAATATTTTGATGTAATAAAAGTACACCTTGTTTGATTCAGTTTGGTTTTTTTGAAACATTCTTTATATGTAGTTTTGGCTGTCCTGGAAATTGCATGTAGACCAGGCTTGTTGTCCCAGTCCCACCACTGGGAGCCTTATGTGATTATAGAAGATGGCTAGTTCAGCCTCCATATTCTTAATTAGTAGCAGTCCTCATTGGGGCCACCCTTATAGGTTCCAGGAAGTTTGCACTGCGTTGTTTCCACATGCCCTGATAAAAGCTCCCCTACTCCAGTCATCTCTCCCTGTCTTTTCCCCTTCTCTCCCTTCCTTACTCACCTAACACTTTTTGTTCCCATCCCCACCTGCCTCCAGTGCACCCACAGTTCTATTTCCTCTTCCCAGAGAGATCTGTGCATCTACCCTAGAGCTATTCTTGTTACTTAGACTCTCTGCATCTATGGATTATTCTGTGATTAACTGTGATTGTACTTTACTTAACTACTGATATCCACTTATAAGTGAGTGCATACATATCATGTTTGTCTATATGCTTCTGGGCTGCCTCACTCAGGATAATAAAGAACTCAAGAAACTAGGCAACAACAAACCAAATAATTCAATTATAATGGTGTACAACTCTAGACAGAATTGTCAGTAGAGGAATCTAAAGTAGCCGAGAAACACTTGAAATTTCCAAGATCTGTAGCCATCAGGGAAATTCAAATGAAAACTACTTTGAGGTTTCATCTGACACCTGTCAGAATGGTTAAGATGAATAACACAAGTGACAGCTAATGCTGGTAAGAACATGGAGCAAGGGGATTTGTTGCTGTCACAACTGCAACCTTGTACAGCCACTGTGGAAGTCAATATGCAAACCTTAGAAAATTAGGAGTCAATCTACCTCAAGACCCAGCTATACCACTCTTGGGTATATACCCAAAAGATGCTCCTCCATCCTACCACAAAGAAACTTGCTCAACTATGTTCATAGTAGCTTTATTCATAATAGCCAGGAAATGTTATGTCTGTGAGAGATTGTGTTGATTGATGATTGATGTGGAGGCTCCTCCACCTAGAGTGTCAATATCCCTAAGAAAGCAGGCTTGGGCTAGGAAAGGGAGCTATTCAAACATGAGACAATGACTAGGCAAGAGAGAAATCTAGGAAACAATCTTTGCCCATGGATTTTACCTTTAATTGTTAGCTTGAGTTTCTATCCTAATATCCCAAAATGGTGTAATGTGTTCTGACACAATCAGCCAAATAAACAAATTCATCGCCTGAGATGTTTTTGATTAGAGGATTTAATCACAGCAGGATAAAAGCAAGTTAGAACAAAAAAAATACGGAACAATAAAATTATTTTGTTGCTAGGAAGAACCTGGGAATGTTGTCCTTTGGAAGAATGTGAAAGATATCAAAACTTTAGGTGGCAAAAACCATAGAAAGTTGTACATAGAACTTAGTTGGCTGGTTTTTTAGGACCAGCAAGATTGTACTGTTAAGAGTAATGGCAGAGAGTGGAGATTAAGATCATAGATTTCAGTTGGAAATAGGTAGACTCCATAAAAAATTAAACTAAACATTATTTGTATCATATTTTTGCTCCAAAATCTTTTTTATTCTGTCCATACCATGGAAATTCAGTGAGGTGGAATTAAAAAAATTATGAGCTAATTCCTTAAGTGGAATATTGATTCTGTTGGATGTTTATTACTGATGACTCATTCAGGTCTACCGTGAAAAGAAAACAAGTGGGGCAGAAATAAATGAAAATAAAAAAGTAGTTTCAGATGGCATTTAAGTGCTGAAACAGGCAAGAATTTTGAAAGTTTATCACTATTATAGAAAAAGCCCTTGGTATGGAATGGAAGCCTAGCAAGGTGCCCTAAGGGTATAATTCCATCCAGCTAAATCTGCAATTTATGGAAGGAGTAAGCAAAGTGATTCCTAGTCCCAGGAAGCAAGCTCATATAAAACCTGCTACACCTGTGGTCCAAATGTGTTAGTGTCCATCCCAATTAAGAAATCAAACTTTGGGCCAGGCAGTGGTGGTGCATGCCTTTAATCCCAGCACTCAGGAGGCAGAGGCAGGCAGATCTCTGTGAGTTCGAGGCCAGCCTGGTCTACAGAGCGAGTTCCAGGACAGGCTCCAAAGCTACACAGAGAAACCTTGTCTCAGAAAAAAACAAAAACAAAAACAAAAACAAAAAAACAAGAAATCAAACTTTGCAGGATCACCCATCATGTGCTGTTCCTGGAAACAAGAAAGAATCCAAATTCAAGGTCATGAATTCTTAGGCTGTGGTTACAGTTCAGCATTGTTGCCGGGATCTATGTTTGGCAGTCAGAAACCCAGTAAGGACACTGTGAGAATTCACTGCATGAAGCTGTGAAGATTGAAGCCTGTTCTTTTTGGTTTTTTTTTTTTTTTTTTTTTTACTCTTTATTCTTTTGGGGGCCTGCCACCCAGCTCTGAAGTAAATCACACACATGGAGGCTTATACTTTCTTATAAATGCCTGGTTGTAAGTTGTTTCTAGGCAGCTTTTTTTTTATTTATTTTTTCCTGATAATTCAGAATTAACTTTATTATTTGTACAACTACAACAGGCAATCTGAGAAAGAAATTGCCCACTTTATATTACCCACATTCAATATCTTACTAGGTTTAGGCAGCTCTTCTTAACTTAAATTATCTCATCTACCTTTTGCCTCTGGGCTTTTATCTTCCTCTATTCTGTATACCTTTCTTTATTTCTTGCTCTGTGGCTTGCTGTGTAGCTGGGTGGCTGGCCCCTGGTGTCCTCTTTTTTTCTTACTCCTCCTTATTTTTTCCTCACAGATTTCTCCTCCCATTTATTCTCTCTGCCTACTAGC
>CABHPR010153049.1:11910-50503 GCA_902168415.1 Peromyscus melanophrys
TTTTATTTTTATTTTTATTATCAATCAGGCCATTAATTTTACCTGAGACAAACCAAAAGGAGACACATGATAATTGCTGAGCACATTTAATAGTGAGAGATTATTAATATATAGTCTGTTTTTTGTAGCATCCAGGCCCTTGTGAGACTTGGGGTGTAAAAACATCTGGTTAGTGTTTCTTACCAGCAGGATATATTTTGACAGTCTTTGAACCTCAGGCTCTATGACTGATGGGGGTCCTGTAACAATTAGCTGAGCAGGAACTAGAAATTTGAATGTTTTATTAGAGTCACAGAGGGAAATTGATGAAGCAGAATATGTCAGGAGGTACAGGAGTACTTGAAGACAGAATCAGGAAGAAAAAAAATATATATATGGTATTCCCAATCCAAAGAGATTGAGTACAATTGTGGTATAAAACCTCATTTTTCAGCAATTAGTGACAACACATTAATTCTGATGTCCTCTGGAACTTAAGAGTACAGAGCCCTGTTTGTTTCACTGTGTATGATAAAGAATTACTCTTGGGTGAGGGCAGGAAAAAAGGTGCAGGCAGGAGAGATGTATTCAGTGGGGGAAGCCCTCAAGCTTAGCAGTTGTGGGTGTTACAAGAATTACCTTGAAGGGTACCTACCATTTAGGGGAATGCAATGAGTGTTGCTGGCCTGGAGGGGTTAGAAGGATCCCCATTGTGAATTGGGGATGGTCATGGATTATTTCATGGCTGAGTTAAGGAAGGTCAGCAATGTTCCACAGGAGACAGCAGACATGATAGAGTAGAGGAGTGAGCAGGTGATCAGGGATAGGGGATGGTTTGGATAGGAGTCCAGCAGTTAGTGCTGGTCTCCCATACATGAGTTCAAATGGTGGGATTGAAAGGGCTTGCTTGGGAAGTGCATAGAGCCTGAAAATAGCTAGAGGCAATAATTTCAACCAGTCAGTGTGAAGTTGTTCTGGCATCTTAATAAGAATATTTTTTGAAGAGATGTTGGTATGCTTTAACTTCCCTGAGGACTTAGGATGGTAGGTGATATGAAAATGCCATGGTATATTAAGAGCTTTAGATATGATCTGGTGAAACTTGGAGCTGAATTCCAGACAATTACCAGACTGAAGAAAGGTAGGTATCCTAAATAAGGAGATGATCTCCCAGAGGAGGAGGTCAGTGACTGTCTGAGGCCATTTATTAGGAACTGGATATGCCTCTACCTCACTTGAAAATGATTTCAAGATCATGAGGACATACTCAATTCTTCTGATAGTGGGCATAAGAATAAAATCAAGCTTCCAGTCAGATCCTGGAAAGGAACCTCTAGCTTGTTGGGTGGAAAAATTTTGGGTCAATATTTGGAATTGGGATTTGACTTTTGGTAAATTAAACAGGAGGCATTAATAGTTCTTAGAACTGTAAGTCCTCAGAGGTAGACCATAGGTGGGCTTTTATGAATTGAGACAGGGCATGAATATTAGCTTGAAAGAGCTGATGTAGATAGGATAGAATTTGCCTAGTGTCAGGACTTGACTGTGATGACATGGCCTGCTTTGTATGGACTCCCTATGATAAATGTGGCAAGTCTGGGCTCTTAAGGGCCACTCTCCATGCTACATTGTCAGCCTGGTTTATTCTCTTAGAGATGATGTAACTCTTGAAATGCTTAGACTGACAGTAGATGATTCCTATAGCTTTTGGGAGATGGAAGGCTTTTAACAAGAACATTATTTGGCCTGAGTTATATATGAATCCTCCCTTTGCTGTAAGGAGTCTGTGCTCTTTCCACATAGCAGCATGGTACATTATGTTATTAAAAGCATATTTGGAGACTATATAACATTTAGTGATTGCCCCAGGTCCAATTGTAAGGGTCAGAGGTAGCTATGAGCCTAGCCTGTTGGTTAGTAACATGTGTGGGTAATGCCTGTGTTTCTACCACCTCAGCATCTGACACTAGATCATAGCCAGCTTTATGTCTCCTCATGTGAAAACAGTTGCCCTCTGTTTATGAGGTATTAGTGACCTGAGGCAATGTGCCCTCCTGTGTATGTGAAGAATGGGTCAATTGTTCCTCTAGGTTTCAGTACAGGAACAGATATAGAATACCAGGGTTAGGTTGAAGAAGGTGTCTTGAAATATGAACGGTTGGACAAGACTGGAAATAAAGTGTGGCAACTCCCAGTATCACCACCTGGAGATATTGAACTCTAGAAGGAGGTAAAGTTTGTAAGATTTTATACCTTAAGAGATGGGACAGGTTATAGTGGGAGAAGAGAGTTTTCAGTGACGCAAAGATTAGGTTCTTTGATTCCCAAATAAGGAGCTCAGAAGCTGCTAAAGCACTATTGCAAGGTACCCATTCCTGAGTGGTGAGGTCTGGTTTTTTAGACAGATATGATACAAGTTTAAAAGAGGGTCCCAGAGGATGCCCTAGGGCACCTATGTCATATCTCTCTCTTTCAGTTACATGGAGAGAAATGCTAAATTATGTCTGGAAGGTTTAAAGGCAGACTTTTTGAAGATTTGCAAGGTGGCAGTTCATAAATTGAATCTAGGACTTGGGAGGCAGAGACAGGCAGACCTAGGTGACCTGGAGGCCAGCATGGTCTGGAGAAGGAAATCCAGGACAGGCACCAAAGCTACACAGAGAAACACAATTTCTAAAAAAACAAACAAACAAACTAAAAACAGAAAAAAGGCACTATAGAAATGGAAACAACAGGACCACAGAGAGAGCTGTAAGATGCACTTGGCAGCCCAGAGTCACAATCAGAAAAGTTCAGAGAGGAATGGAGCCTTTCTTGTAGATAGGTAGATTTTAGGACGAAGCAGCTGAAAACTCGCTCAGCCTACCAGCCAACATCAGCCAGTTTTCTACTGTTAGTTGGAGGCAGAGCCTAGGGTAAATTACATTTTATCCTGTGTTCCCCTTTCAGTTTCCCTGCTTCTTTAAGAACACACAAGGCAGGGATAGATGAGTCAGCAGCTCTGATTCAGATCTCCAAATTCACGGATGTCATTTGCTTTCTATTCCTGGGTTTCAGATCTCACACCTTATTGGTTCCTAATCTACGTCTATTCAAATAGGAGTCAGTCCAATGAAATAAAAAGGCCTACTCTGAAGGTTTTTACCAGCCAGGCTTCTGGCTAAATTCCAGCTTGCAGCTGGAATTAGTCAGGAGCCTGGCTAGAAACAACTGCAGAGAAAGAAACCTGTCCCAGAGACCTGAAACAGACCAAGGCAATATAAACCTAGAATAGGAAGGGATTTGGAAGGATTTCCCACTTTCCTGCTCTGAGTCACCTGCACCTGTTTGCTGTGCAGGAAATATGCTCCAGTCTCTAAAGCCACAACTTCAGCCTTAGTATCTATGATATCTGCCTCAGTCTTGCATTCTGTATTATCACAATATTGGCAAAGAAGATTTATGTTGGGAAACAATACCTGACATAAAACGTGGATGTATTGATCAAAAGCTCCCTCAGTGGTCCCATTAAAAAATGACTGTGTCAGGGAGTATTCTCACAGCCACCTGGGATTCTGTGAAAATGTCAATTGTCAGATTCCACAAATAAGCTTATTTGGGGAATCTAAAATGGCATATCAGAAACTGTTACCTGAAAGGTACAATTGACAGCCTCAAATCAAAATCAGCCATCAGCAGGTGGAAAGCAAGGCTTTCAAGTTGATATCCAGGGCCAAGTAGCTGGAAACATAATCACCCCCTACTTACCACGGGATGCTTTTCTCATTTGGGAATTGCATTCTGGTCCTAGGATACATTATATTTTTTCCAGTCATCCATTTTCAGTTTCGTTTTTATAGTTGCAGCACACATTTACTTGGGAGGGTGAAATGACTCAGCAGCTCTGAAGCAGATCTCAAAGAGTACCACAGGATTTGCTTCCCTTTGGTAGATTTGAGATCACTCTCCTTATTGGTTCCTGTGTGAGGGTCATTCCCAACTCCCACATTTCCCACGTTTATTCTTGCTTATTAGAAGCAGGAAATATTAGTTAGAATCATAGAGGGCAGAGTACAGGATATAAATTACAGATTGCCTCAAGGTTGCCTGCATTTTAATATGTTTCCTAGGGTGTTTTAAGAAATGCCAAGGGGTGGAGCAAAAGACCTGACCCCAGCACAGCAAAGTGTAGACCATGTCAGACCCCTGCACTCAGGCCCATGGACCCATCATCCTCTCTATGCAGACTTGATAGTTAAATGGGCTCTAACAGGGTCCTATCCAGACACAATTGGAAAGCACCCACTCTTCCTTCAGAGGCAAGGGGAGCTAATAAACTTGTCAGCAGAGCAGGTTCTTACCAGTCAGGTTCTGGCTATATTTGGGGTCTCAGTTGCACATGGGTATAAACAAAACCCTATTGTCCATTGGCCCAGACAAAGCAGATTGATCCTAACATACACAAGAGACAGAGCCTTGGAAATTCACAAAGTCAGACATTGTTTGATTCCCACAGTTACAGCCCTGAGTCACCTAATCCTGTCAAATGTGCAGCAAGCAGATCCTGCTTCTGCATACACTGCTTGTCTTTAAAGATGTGGCCTCCCTGTCTTAGTTTGAATTCACTTCATGTGTTCCTATCTGGCAGAGACTAGAGGAACCCTGCCCTTTTCTTCTGAAGTTACTTCTTCCCTTAAGGATATGGCATCTGTGTGTCAGGGTTGATGTGCTGCTCTATGGGCAAGGAAGATAATTTTCTTGAGGCTTTAGTATCTGGCAAAGAGTAGCAAATTCCTGCTCTTTACTCTACCCTGGGAGATTTATTTTGGGGATGGCTATGGTACAGTACATTCATTCGTGATCCTCAGAGTCACTGAAAATATCGATTAGTAATATATGTAGACACTACCCTACCTGTCACCCAAGAAAATAAGATATGAATCATAAAGGGTAGCCCAAAAAAAATTACTTGTTATCATCCTGTTGCCATATATGTTCTCACAGGCTCAACTTTCCATTCTTTTTTGCTTTATCATTGTGTTTTGGCATGCGGAATCTCTTTTACATAATCTTTTCTTACCTGTTAGTCCATTACCATATATGACATCAGACAGGGCATGAGCCTTGTTGTAAATAAATTATTTATTATTGATTGCAGAGAGGTATTCAGTTCTTCCCTGGAAAGTAATAAACACACCAGATTTCCTTTTTTGTTTTGTATATATTTTTGCATGCATTGAGTAAATACAGAACTTAGTCTGTGTCTCCTCCTACAACACTGAATTCCTATGTCCTATAGAAAAGTTGAGACTGGAAAATGTTGGTATATTGGAATCATCAACCACCTCTGATTCTCTTAGGATCTTTCTACCATCTCTTCAATAAAAATGTATGGGGAATCTCAGGTATTGTTTTGAATAAGATATTAAAATTCAGAGTATAATAACCAAAGCCTCTCTGGCTCTTTTGTATGATGCTCCCTATACATCATTGTGTTGTTTCCCAACTATTGCCTGAAGCAACATCTCTGATAAGGGAGAGGTGATTCACAGATATTTTAGCATATCCCTGTCATTGGGACTAAGTCAGGTTTAAGTTCCTGTCACCTCATAATAAGAATATTTTTTAAATATTATTGGTATACCATACATTCCTGAGGACTTATGATGATAAGGGATATGAAAATTCCAAGGTATATTAAATGCTTTAGACATGGTCTGGAAAATCTGGAAGGTGAACTCCAGACTATTATCAGAAGGAAGAAATGCAGTGATCCCAAATCCTGGGGAAGGAGGTCAGGGACTGTCTGAGGCCACTTATTAGAAACAAGAAATAGCTCTACACAAGTCGAAAATAAATCCACAAACCTGAGGAGACATTTAATCTGTCTGACTGTGGGCATATGGATAACATTGAGCTGCCAGTCAGGCCTTAGAAGGTAACTTCTAACCTGGTTGGTAGGAAAAGTTTTACTCCAAAATTTGGAATTGGATTCTGTCTTTTGACAACTTTTATATTTGCCAATAATAATTTTTAAGAACTCTAAGTCCTCAGAGGTAAGTGTAGCTGAAGTTATCCTGTTCCTTCCCAGCTCCCATGGCACTGAGAACCAAACAAACACTCAGAGACATATTATTTACAAACTGTATGGCCTAATGGCTCAGACTTCTTGTTAGCTGTTCTTATATCTTAAATTAACTAATTTCTATTAATCTATAAGTTGCCATGTGGCTTGTGGCTTACCAGTATCTTACCATGTTACTTCTCATCATGGCAGCTGGCAGCATCTCCCTCAATCAGCCTTCTCCTTCTCTGAATTCTCCTCTCCCTTTGTCCCACATATACTTCCTGCCTGGCTACTGGCCAATCAGCACTTTATTTATTACCCAATCAGAGCAACACCTTCAGAGCATACAGAATATCCCACAGCACTTCCCCTTTTCTTTTTACAAAAAGGAAGGTTTTAATTTTCACATAGTAAAATTACATATAACAAAACAATTATCAAGCAAGAATTATAGTTTTAATATCTAGTCTATTTATATTTGCCAAAATTAACAAAGGTATCCTATCTATCCTATATTTGTGAGTCTAAGGTTTAATACCTAACTTGTCTTTTATCTCAACTAAGGAAGATTAAAACTATCTAGTCTTCAACTCCATCAAAGACCTCACAAGTATATACTATTAACTGAGAAATGAGAGAAGGATGCAAGCAACTTTCTGGAGTTTTGTGAGAATAGACAGAGTGGGCTGGCAGCCTGGACAGTCATCCAAAGTTCTTTTAAACACGGGGCATCTATCTTCAGCCCACAGTCCCAGAGTCTCTCAGTCACTTCTCTCTGTGTCCTATAGAATGTCTGGCAGTTTCCTCAGTGAAGCAGGAATCCAAAGGGCCATTTTGCCAAACAAAGTTCAGTGGTCACCTTCCTATGGTTCCTGCATGTCCAGTCACATAAATTTTTCAGTTGGTCCAGGCAAGAAGATTTTCTTGCCTAAATGGCTATTTTGGCCAAGAAGAACATAAATTCCATTCAGAGTATCATCAGTGAAAATCCTCTACTCTGAATTAAATAGTTGATGCCCAGAATAGACGTGTCTCACTACACAGAATATCTAAATTTTTAACAATTTTAAATTCATATTCTGTACGTCTTTGAAGTGTTTGAAGATTACCTACCTAACTGAATTATATCTATGTATACCTAGAAAGCTAAACATGACTATATATTTGACTATCATAGAAGACTAATTATAAATCTGTATTTTTAATTATCCAGTACAATCTAACTGAGTTACATAAACATAATATCTTCAACAAGAGTAGAAGTATATATACAGTGTAACAAAATTTAGTTCAAACTTGTATCTATAACTAAAATCTATAGCAATGTAAAACATTTTAAACAAGTTGTTCTTTAAAAGTAGATACAATAATCTACCCTTTCTTCCTATCATATGTATATCCTATCCCCCATTTTTATATTTAGAAAGAGATTCTATTTAACATCAACCCTTTTTAAATAAAAATATTGGTTTATTTCTGTCCCCCACCAGAGGGCTCTTTATGGGACAAAAGAATCTCTCAACCTTTGTTTTAGCAATATGCTTCGGTTTAGAGAAGGAGTGAGCCAATTTCACCTCCAAAGCCAGCTTGGTATATTTGGGAATTTGGGCATAGCTTCTTATAATACTTCCTGCTGGACATAGAGAAAATTTTAGGATTATGGGGTAGTCCATGTGTTGTATTGTCTGAGCCAGTTGTCTTACAGAAAACTCTGTGTAAATCAGTGGGAATAGGTCAAGCCCACATGCCTAGAACCCACCATAGAGTAGTTCAAGCCCGCATGCAGGTGGCATGTAGACACCTGCATGAGACATGGTTCCTGCTCCTTTTATTTATTTGTTTGTTTGTTTGTTTTTTCGAGACAGGGTTTTCTCTGTATAGCTTTGTACCTTTCCTGGAACTTGCTTTGTACACCAGGCTGGCCTCAAACTCACAGAGATCCACCTGCCTCTGCCTCCTGAGTGCAAGAATTAAAGGTGTGCGCCACTACTGCCTGGCTCCTGCACCTTTTAGAATTGGTTATTTTCAGGTTTCAGGTGGAAACTGGAGCCATTGGGTGCCATTTGTAGCTGAAGTTACCCTGTTCCTGCCCGATTCCTGCTCCCCTCATACCCAAGCAAACACACAGAGACTTATATTATTTACAAACTTTATGGCATAATGGCTCAGTCTTCTTGTTAGCTGTTCTTATATCTTAATTAACCCATTTCTATTAATCTATAAGTTGCCATGTGACTCATGGCTTACCTGTATCATTACATGTTATTTCTCATCATGGCTTCTGGCAGCATATACCTCACTCAGCCTTCCACTTCCCAGAATTCTCTTCTCTCTTTGTCCTGCCTATAATTCCTTCCTGGCTACTGGACAATCAGCACTTTTTTATTGACCAACCAGAGCAACAAATTCAGAGCTTACAGAACATCCCACAGCAGGTAGACTGTAGGTTCCCTTCTATGAACTGAGACAGAGCAAGACTATTAGGGTGAAAGAGCTGGTATAGATAGCACAGAATTGGCCTAGAGTCAGGAGCTGACTGTGAGGATGTGTGTTGAACTATATGTATTGCTTGTGGTGAAGGACATGAGTCTGGGCTCTAGACTACACTGTCCTAGTTGCCTTGTTGGTACAGTAATTTCCCTTAGAGGTGATAGAGCTGTCAATCTGACGAGATTGACAGTGAATAATTCCTATTATAATTAGAAAATGGGAATCTTTTTTCATGGCCATTGTTAGGTCTTGGTTAGTTATGAATTGTCCTTTTGCTGTGAGAAGCCCATGCTTATTCCATATATGATTGTGGGACAGGAGGATATGAAAAGTATATTGGAAGATGGGGGGTGATGGCACAAGCCCTTAATACCAGCACTCGGGAGTCAGACCCAGGCAGATTTCTGTGAGTTCAAAGCTAGTGTGGTCTACTGAGCGAGATTCAGGACAGACACTGAAATTACACAGAGTTATCTGTCTGGCAAAACAAAAATAAAAAGTATATTTGGAATATGTATAACCTTTAGAAATTACCCCTGTGCCAACTGGAAGGTACAGGTGAGACACATTATATCAGCCTGTTGGCTAGTAGAGTATGTCTTTGATTCTACCACCCCAGTATCTGACACTAGTGCATATCCTGCTTTACGGGTCCCATCATGTAAAATGGAGCAGCCATCTGTGTACCAGGTATAAGTGACCTGAGGCAATGTGAACTCATGCATGTGTGAAGGATGAGGCAAAAATTCCTTTAGGATTTAAGTGCAGTAGTGAGATGTGGAATAGTCAGCACTAGTTTGAGGAAGGAGGATTGAAATATTAACAAGTGGGCAAGTCTGGAAAGTAAGTGTGGTATCTTCCAGTAATAACACTTGGAGAGAAAAAACTCAGGAAGTAGGAAGAGTTTGTAAGATTTTATAAGTTAAAATATGGGACAAATTATTGTGGGAATAGAAAGTATGAGGTAACCCAAAGTTTATTTCCTTTGATTCACTACTAGGAGCTTAGCAGCCCCCAAATCACTTATGATTGGTGACAATCCCTGAGTGGTGAGGTGCAGTTTTTTTGACAGGTATTCTATTGGTGCAATAGATGGTCCCTGCTGGTGCCCTAGAGTCCCAAGGGCATGTCACTCTCTTTCTGTTACATAGATGGAGAAAGGATGAGTTGATCAGGGAGGTGTAGTGCAGAGTCCTGAAGCAGAATCTATTGGAAATTCAGGAAAGTATTAATAATTGGGTGAATGAGGGTTTCATGCAGGATTCTTGAGCTGCCTCATATAATGGGTGAGCAAGGAGATTAAAAAGATGGAACACAGGACTACAAGGAGTCTGCTATTCCTAGAAAGGAGTGAATATCCTATTTAGTAGAGCAGCCTGCAAAAGACTGAATTAGATGCTCTCTATCTGAAGCTATAGCCTAGAATGATGTGGTAAAGTTTACACCCAAATAGGTGACCTGAGGAGGGGAGAGCTGGATTTTTGAACTTGAGACTCCTAACTCCAGGTGTACAAAAATTGAGAAGAGTATAGGTATTAGTTTGACTTATTTATTTTTATGGTCCACAGAATCTAATGTTATCTACTAATTGCATTCATTTTAACCAATGAGGGAAAAGAGAGCAAGCCAGAAGCTGGGGACTGAGGAAATAGTTGTGGAATATCCATGACTCTGTGTGTCAAAACAGTCCAAGTTAGCTACATATACAGGCAAGTGTCAGGGTCTGTCAAGGATAAGGAAATGATATTTTGAGACTGAGGTCTGACAGGTATAGGAAAGAAGGTATCCTTGAGATGTAGAACTAAGAAGTGTGTGGTTTCTGAAGGGATAGTGTAAAGACTTTTTTAAAGTTTAAGCATTACAGGATGTAGAGGACCACTTCAGATTTAATGAGCTATAGGTATAGTGATATTTTATTTATGCTGAAATGTAGTGATACTTTATTTATGCTTTATTAAAGCCTGCTAGAGACTAGGGGGAAAAGCCAGCCATTTTAAGTAAACAAAAACTCAGGCAGCATACACCCTCAATCAGATGACTTATCAGACAGGGTCTCTGTGTATTCAAGGCCATACTAGGTTACAGAGCAAAGCATGATGACATACTCCTTTAAGGCCAGTACCAAACATAAAGGCCTGGAATTCTGTACAAACATACAATGCAAAAAACGAGAGAGCTGGGCTAATTTAGCCAATTAAAGGGCATAAGAGCAAGGCAATAAAAGCATGTGAAAGACAGCAAGTAGCTTGCTTTTGGAAGATGCAGGGTTGGTGAGATAAAGTTTGCTTGTGAATTTCCCTGATCTCTAAGTCTTTAACCCCTATATTTGTCACTGCGTTTTTTATTTAATGAGACCATTTAGAAACTCGCCTACAAGCAGTTCTTAAATCAGGTGGTATATTCTATTAGGCTTCTTAACTCTAAGTAAAGAGGTGTTAAAAGGAGAAGAGTTTGGATGAATTAGCATCTTTCTGAAAAGTTCAGTGATGATAGGCTTAAGTACTCTAAGGCTATGGAGTGAAAGAGTATACTGAGTTTGAGTTAATACCAGGTAGAGTGCTGGAACTGGATAACAGTAGAGCAATGGTTTCTAGCAAAAGAATAGTTATGACTATCCAAGGCTAGGGGTTCTACATGAGGGATTGAAAGGGAAATGACATGTCAGTCTAGTGGGCTGAGTATCAACGAGGAGGAGTGGAGCTGCTGGCAAATCTGTGGTAGGGAAATGTGGGCATAAATGAAATAAAAGCTAGTGCCTTAGCTAAAAATTTTCTTCCCATTAGAGGCACAGGTAATGTTTGCACAAATAAAATTGTGTGTAAGAGTTATACCCCTGAAAATTCATTTAAGTCATGGGGTTTTGTGAGGTACACAAGGCTGTCCCCCTTACCCAGACTACAGGGAGTTTGGAATGAATGGTAAGACCCCAAAACTCTCAAAGGATGCAGTATGGGCACCCAGTGTCCAAAGCAGGGAAAAGGGTCATCCCTATATAATAATGGCTACTCTAGCTTTTTCGTATGACATGACTGTTGTTGGCTAAGGACCTGGCTACCTTCAGTTGTTCATTACCAGGGGAGGAAAATTGCCTGTATTTTGGTCTTCAATTGATGTTCCCATGTCATGAGTTACACAGGGGCAGTCAACTGACCTATGTCCATATGGATAGCATTTTGCATGAGGCCCAGGTGGCCTGCAAGGGGCAGGACTGACACAAGCCCAATGGCCTTCTCTACCACATTTAAAACAGGGACCTGGAGGCCTTCATGTGGCTGGTCAGATAGCCTGTGTTAGATTTGACAGTTTTCTTTGCAGGCTTATTCATCTCATGGCATAGTTATGCCATGCAGGAACATAGACCATGTAATCAAGCTGCGTGCATGTTACATAATCACATACCATAGGGTAACTGTGTAGGCAAGGCCCTGGGATGCCTAAGCTATCTTCCTGACTGATGGACAGAGGATGCACAGCCATGAATTTAGGGGGTGGCTGGTACACATAACACCACACCACAACATAAACCAGTAATCTGCTGTTAGGTGGTCCTTTTCAGTTTCCCTGCTCCTCTTACAACACACCGGAAAGAGGGAGAGACAGATGAGTCAGCAGCTCTAATGGAGCTCTCCAAATTCACTGTAGTCATTTGCTTTCCTTTCTACTTTAGACAGCTCTCTTCTTATTGGTTCCTAGTCTATGTGGATTTGACTATGAGTCAGACAGATGGAATAAAAAGGCTTACAGTCCACAGTTTCAATAGCCAGGCTCCTGGCTAAATTCCAGCTCGTAGCTGGATTTAGCCAAAGCCTGACTGGAAACAACACAAGAGAAGGACAACTGTCCAGAGAAATGCTGCAGACAGAGGCAGTAGAAACATGGATAAGCAGGGGTTTGGTGGTATTGCCCACACTCCTTCTCTGAGTCACCTGCACCTGTTTGCTCTGCTGGAAACAGAAACCCGGGATATATTGATCATATATGCTCCCTCAGAGGACCCATTTAGAAAATGACTGTGTCAGTGACAATTATCACTTAGCCACCTGAGACTCTATGAAAATTTCAAGTATCAGATTCCACAAATAAGTGCATTTGGGAATCTAAAATGGCATATCGATAACGGTTACCTGAAAGGTACAAAAAGCAGCCCAGAATCACAATCAGTCATCAGCAGGTGGAAAGTGAGGCTTTCAGGGAGATAGCCAATTCAGGGCCGAGTATCTGTGTATATGACCACCCTCTAGTTTCCATGGGATGCTTTTCTCTTGTGAGAATTGAGTTCTGGGCCTAAGATTCATTACATCATTTGCTGTAATCCACTTTCACTTTTGTTGTTTTGGCTGCAGCACACATTTAGTTGAGAGAGCGAAATGAATCAGCAGCTCTGAAGGAGATTTCAAAGAGTATCACAGGATTTGCTTTCCATTGGTGGACTTGAGTTCATTCTATATATCGGTTCCTGTGGTTTGTGCCATATATCACACCCTCCTTTCCCCAGAGAATTATTGAGTAGAGGCAGCAGGAAATATTATTTACTAGGATTTAGGAGAGAAAAACAGTTAGAAAATATAGAATAGCTTTGAGAGTGCCTGTATCCTAATCCATACTGCATATACTGTCTCTGTCCTAGGGTAGTTAAAACAATGCGAAGGGGTGGAGAAAAGACCTCCCCCCAGCACAGACAGGTGCAGGTCATCTCAGAAACCTGCAATCAGGCCCATGGTCCAGTCATCCTCTCTAAGCAGTCCTGCTGGGTAAAGCCTAAATGGTGTCGAACAGATATCTACTTCAAACAAAATTTTAATGTACACCCTCCTCCATCGGAAGCAAGAAGAGCTAATAAAATTGTCAGCAGAGCAGTTTCTCACCAGTCAGATTGTGACTGTATTCTGGGTCTCAGGTGCTCATGAACACGCCAAAATCCAATTGTTAATTTTTGCGCCCAAGGCAGATTGGTTATCTCATACAAGGGGAAACAGAACCAGTTGAAATATGAAATCAAAGATTGTTTGATTCCAGCATTACAGATCTGAGTTACCTGATGCTGTCAAATGTGCAGGAAGCAGATTCCTGCTTCTGCAGCTACTGCTTCTCTTTAAAGATGTGGTCTCCCCATCTCGGTTTGAATTCACTTCAGGCTTTAGGCTCTGGCAAAGGCTAGGGGATTCTTGCTGTTTCCTTCTTCTGAAACTACTGCTTTCCTTTATGATACAGCATCCCTTTGCCATTCTTGAATTCCTGCTCTATGGAAAGGAAGATGATTTTCTTGAGGCTTTAGTATCTGGCAGAGACTAGCAAAATCCTGCTCTTTCCTCTACCCTGGGAGATTTATTGTGGGAATGGCTTTGGCACTATATCTTTATTCATAAACCATAGAGTCACTGAAAATATGGAGCAGTAACATTTGCAGCCACTTCTATATCTGTCACCAAAGGCAATAAAGTATGGAAAATAATATATATCACAGGAAACTTACTTTTTTATCATCCTGATGCCGTTTAGGTTCTCACAAGTTCAACTTTGCATTCTTGGTTTGCAGTGTGGGGAATTCGTTCAAAATTAATGGTCTTAATCATAAATCACATAATTACTTGATTCCTCCCCTGATTGTTTGGCCACTGTAACAAAATTATATTTGAGAGTTACTCACTATTTCCTCCTTAGTGTATGTAGCTCATGAGAGTGGGAAATTTTGTTCCTCCTCATTTGAATCCACTAACATGCAGATTAACCTTCAGTCCTATCACATGTAGTCAATCCCAGTGAACCTTCTAAATAGCGGCAGATGGATTTCTGTTCTTTGATGACATAAGATTGTAGGGATGTCAAATTTTTTTCTATCATATTGGGAGTTGAAAGTATATTTTTAAATGGACAGTTAAGCTCCAGTTTGGCACTGAATGCATACCTTTGTCCATGAAGTAAAACAAATAACACTTTCCTGCCACTTTAGTGAGAAAACACTGACACCCTACATAGTAAAGATTCAGTTTTCACAATATCTCTCCAACTATTCTATGATGCATTTCAATTACTTTATGATATTTTATAAGTTTATGTATGTTTATATTATATGTTTGTTTATGCATATGTATACATATACACAGACACATATGCTTGTGTACACTTTCTTGACATAATCTTGAATTTCATGCATGAGTACTGAATTTAGATTATTTCACATTTTTCCTTCCTTCATTGTTATATCTGCACTGTAAATTGTCAAAATAAATACCACTATTTATCAAAATTATTTTACCAAATTGTGCATGTACAAATGTATATAATCAACTCACACAGTGTACCGAATGTGGTGATTAGGTATAGCAATTGAGCACTGACATGTTGGAGTTGAAAGGACTATCAATGTTAGTGTACAGTATAAATTTAATCCTTTTATACTAGCATCCAATATTTGTGCAAGATTTTCTGCTAAGTGTGGGATTTTGAGAGAGATTCCTACCTGTGTTGGTATAACCATTTGTGATTTTATTGTGCTAACCATTTTTGGTTGTTTCCTTGCTTTCGTGCAATATTCTGGAAATGGTGACATGGCAGCTACTCTTGGTGTCCTCTGGAACTTCATCAAGCAGGGCCCTATGTGTGTCAATGTATATGAGGAGGAATTTCCCTGGTGTGAGGGTAGGATAAAAGGTTTTAGGTGGGACAGAAGAAGTCAGTGGGGAAAGCCCTCAGGCAAAGTAGATGTGGGGTTACAAGAATTAACATGAAGAGTCCCTTAAATTTAAGGGAAGGGGTTGAGGGATACTGCCCTGGAAGAGAAAGAAAAACCTGATGCCCAATGTCCATTGGGAGTTGGCATGAATGATCACATGGCTGCAGAATGCAATGTTAAGTGAAATTCATCAAGAGTGGGCAGAGGTGATAACATAGAGGAGAAATGACATGGCCAGAGAGAGGTGAAAGTTTGGATAGGTGGCCTGTGTTAGAGATGTTCTCCTATACACGAGTTAGAACAGCAAGATTGAAAGTGTTGCTTGGGAAGGGCCTGGAGCCTTAAAAGACCTAGAGGCAATTTTTTCACCCAGTCAAGCTGAAGTTCCTGTGACATCTCAATAAGAATATTTTTTAAAGACCCTTTGGTAAGCTCTACCTTCCCTGAGAACTGAGGATGGTAAGGGATCTGAAAATACTAAGGTATATTAAGAGCTTTAGATGCTGTCTGGGAAGCCTATTATGTGAACTCCAGATTGTTATCAGACTGAAGAGAGGCAAGTATCCAAAATAAGGGGATGTTCCCCTCAGAAGGTGGTCATTGACTGCCTGAGCCCACTTCTTACAAACCAGAAATGCCTCTACCCAATTTGAAAATAAATCCATGACCATGAGGAGATATTTAATTCTTCTGAGATGGGGCAAGTGCATATACCTGAGCAGCCTGTCAGTCCCTGGAAACGAATTGCTAGTCTGGAGTGTGGGAGAAGGTTGAATCCAATATTGGGAATTGAGATTTGACTTGTGCCAAGTTTTACAAGGGGCAATAATAGTTCTTAATAACTGTACATCTTCATAAATAGGTTATAGGTGTGCTTTTACAAACTGAGTCAGTGCCAACTATTAGGGTGAAAGAGCTGATGTAAATTGAACAGTAATTTCCTAGTTTTTTTTGAACTGACTATGCAGATGTGGATTGTATGTATGCATTTCCTGCAGTGAATGGAGTGAGTCTGGCCCCTGGAGGGCCACTATCCTAGCTGCCTGGTCTGCTTAGAGATTATATAGCTGTCATTGTGATGAGATCGACAGTTAAAATTTCCCATCACCTTGGGGAGATTGGAAGCTTTTATCATGGCCATTATTTGGCCTAAGTTAGATATGAATTGTCCTTTTACTGTGTGAAGCTAAATCTCTTTCCAGACAGAAGTGTGGAACACAAGAATATGAACAGTACATTTGGAACCTGGTTGGTGATGGTGCATAACTTTAATCCTATACTAGGGAGTCAGAGCAGGCAGATCTCTGTGAGTTCAAGGCCAGCCTGGTCTACAGTGTGAGAACCAGGACAGGCACCTAAGCTACACAGAGAAACCCTGTCTTGAAAAACCAAACAAAAATTTATTTGTTGTATGTAATACATTTAGTGATCGCCCCTGTGCTCACAGTAGGGCACGGGTTAGAGCCATTAACTCAGTCTGTTGTTTAGTAGTATGTTTCTGTGCTTCTACCATCCCAGTATCTGACACTATGGCATATCCCGCTTTACAAGTCCCCTCATATAAAGGGAACTGTCATCTCTGTACCAGGTATAACCGTCCTGAGGCAATGTGCCCTCTTGTATATGTGAAGGATGAGACAAAAATTCTTCTAGGATTTCAGTGCATTAGTGAGATGTGGAATAGTCAGCACTAGGTTGAAGTAGGAAGCTTGAAATAATAAGGGGTGGACAAGTCTGGAAAGTAATTTTGGTATGTTGCAGTAATGACACTTGGAGAGAAAGATCTTAAGGAGGAGGTAAAGTGTGTAAACCTTTAAAGTTAAAAGATGGGACAGTCTATGGTGGGAGGAGTTAGTAGTAGGTGACCCAAAGTTTAGTTTCTTTGATTCATGATTCAGGAGCTCAGCAGTTGCTAAACAAGTTATGCATGATTCCCATGACTGCATTGTGAGGTCTATTTTTTTGGACAGGTATGCTACAGGTGCTAAGGAGGTTCCCAGCTTGTGCCCTAGGGACCCAAGGTCATATCCATCTCTTCCTTTTACATAGAGGGAGAAGGGATGAATTTGCCGGGGAGGTGAAGTGCAGTGTCCTGATGAGAGACAATTGGAACTTTTAGAAAGGTTTAATAATGGGGTGAATGAGGGGTTCATTTGAAGAGTCCAGTGTAGCTAGAGTTTTCCTGCCTGGCCCATGGTCAGGATAAATCTCTTTCACCTGCCAGTCCCACAGCCGCTCAAACCCAACCAAGTAAACACAGAGACTTATATTGCTTACAAACTGTATGGGCGTGGCAGGCTTCTTGCTAACTGTTCTTATATCTTAAATTAATCCATTTCTATAAATCTATACCTTACCACATGGCTCGTGGCTTACCGGCATCTTTACATGCTGTTTGTCCTGGCGGTGGCTGGCAGTCTCTCCCTCCGCCTTCCTGTTCTTTTTATTCTCTCTATTAGTCCCGCCTATACTTCCTGCCTAGCCACTGGCCAATCAGTGTTTTATTAGCAACACATTTGCCATACAGACCATCCCACAGCAGTCCAGTGATGCCTCATATAAGTGGTGAGAAGGAGATTAAAAAGATGGACCCCAAGACCACAAGAAGTCAGCTGTTCTTACAAAGGACAGAATCTCCCGTTTAGTAGAGGGGAATTCAAAAGACTAAATTAGATACTTTCTATCTATTGATATAGCCTAGTATGTTGTGGTAATTCTTACACCAAAATAGCTGACCTGAGGAATGGAGAGCTGGACTATGAAACATGAGACTTCATAACTCCAGCTATACAAGAAATTTAGGAGATGAGAGGTGTTAGTTTGACTAACTTGTACGATTGGGCTGCAGAGTAGAATATTATCTGCTTATTGTATTAGTTTATAGCCAAGGAAGGAAAAAGAGAGCAAGCCAGAGGCTGGGGATTACAAAATAGTTTTGGGGTGTCCCTGAATCCCTGTGGCAAGACAGTCCAAGTTAGATGCAAGCATGGTGACACCCGGCTTCAATCTCTGTACCAGTGTGCCATTAGGTAGCCATTTTTTACTGTTGTCTAGGGAATTCCTAGGCCATTTGTTAGTGCAAAGGCTGATAAACTTAGAAGACTTTAAGGAAGGCATTAGGTTGAGAGTTCTAGGAGTTTCTAATAGGAATCCCAGAGGAGATGTGTGGCTAATGGTATTAGAAGTCTTGCTTCCCATGGTTATGATAAAAAAGAAATCAATCAATCAATCAATAAACAAAATACAAATAAACATGATCTAAATTCTAAAATCTCATGGTTCTGTAGATTGTATGAGGATCAGATTTTTGGTACAAGTCACTCAGCTCTTTGTCAAGCAAGAAGAGAGTGTGGGCTGGGGCAATAGCCCAAGGAGGAGGGTCTGACAGACCAGAAATAAATGAGAATGATATCTCAGACTACAATTCTGGGGAATGGCAAATTGTTTAGCCTGTGTTGAGGGATGATGATAGCCAATAAAGACTGTGGATGAGTGTTGCCAAGAATACCTGAAGGAAGCCTAATGATCAATGGTCATTCCCATGGGTTCCGGGGACTGTTTAAGCTGGCTGATATAGGGAACACTCACCAATATAATGAGTAATCTGGCAGCCAGGCAAATGAAAATTTGGCAGTTGAAGATGAATGAAACTTGGTACAGGACTCTGGACACAGGGTGCTAGGAGGGTTCTCTTTGTCATGCAGCAACAATGTTCTTTATTTGTAATGCTATTTACTGTTCAAGAGAAAACAAGAGGTACAAAGAAACCCTCTATAAGGTTATTATTGTGGGAGGGAAAAGTGGGATTGTGCAATAGGTCTACTAGAAATTAACGGTTTGGAGAAAGGGGTTGGGGTATAAGTGGAATCTGTAAGTAAACTGCAAAAGCTCTGGGTTTGGTGTCCCGGGTTTTGGCAACAAAATGCTAGTAAATTGATGGCTGAAACTGTGAGGAGACAGTTCAGCCCTAGAGGGCAAGGTATTCCAGACACCTCAGAGCTACTCAGAACAAGAGCTCTGCCCTGAGGTGCCCTGGACACCTGAAGCTGTTTAGCACAGCAGTGATGGCTGAACTGGAGACAGTTCAGCCCTAGAGGGCGAGGTATCCCGGACACCTCAAGCTACTTAGGACAAGAGCTCTGCCCTGAAGGTGTCCCGGACACCTGGAGCTATTTAGTACAGCTCTGATGGCTGAGACTGGAAAGTAACAGCCCAAACTTGAAAAGGAAGTTTTTCTGACTTCTCAGGAGAGTCAGGCCTGGAACTGCTTCAGCAAGGAAGGGTATCCTGACTCTTCAGGAAAGTCAAGATATACCTGGTATGATGGTATGATGCGGGATGGTTTCCCCGCAGGACACAGCAATCCTGCTCCTTTCCTGGAGAGCCACAATCTCTGGCTCACTATTACCTCCTCTTTCTTGCTCAGTCCACTATGGGACAGACCAGCAAGGCTCTTCTGTTCAGCTGTCAATGAACGTATTCAACCAATACTCTTTTGAGAAAAAGCTTTATTTGGGAAGGAGGAGTCCAGGAAAGTAGCTGCCTCTACCAGGGTGGAGAGAACAGCTCACAACTGACCCAGCAGGGCAGTTTATATAGGATGCCTAGGGGGCAGAGTCAACTGTGATTGGTTAGTATATTTTCTGCCCAGGAATTGGCCAGTTTTGTGAGCAAGGGCAGTGATGGCCCTGATTTCAGGGCCAAACTGTGTTTCTTTCACTGGCCTTTCTTGGCTTTTTGACACTACCTCTAAGGCCAGGGCACATTTCGTTCACTGACTCTGATTCTAGGTGCCAAGAGTGTTATTTTGGTATTAGTCTCAGAGTCAGGGCATATTTCCTGGGTTCTGGGTTTGGGGATGAAGTGTTCAATTCTCTGGCTCAGGTCCCAAACACAGGCTGTGTTTCTTTCCCTGGTCCTGAGCCCTAGGGCCAGGATTCTGCTGTCCTGCTCTGTGATTGGTTGATTTCACAAGTCAGTTGGACTGGGGCAGATTTGGCTCTGATCTGAGCTAAACTGTGTTTCTCTCACTGACTTTATCTGAGCCATCCTTCCCTACTTCTGGGCTCCAGGGTCAGGTTGGGTTTCTCTAGCCAGCCCCCTTTCCTTACAGAATCTGCTTTTATACTTCCTCTATAGCATGCTCATCGGAACTTACATGGCTATGCCATGCAGGAGTATAGTCTATGTAATCAAGCTGCATGCAGGTTACATAACAACATACCATAGGGTTACTTAGTAGGCAAGGCCCTGGGATGACTAAGCCAACTTCCTGGCTGATGGACAGAGGATGCACAGTCATGTACTTAGTGGGTGGCTGGGGTTCATAACATTACAAGACACCATCAGCCAGTTTTCTACTGTTAGTTGGAGGCAGAACCCAGGGTAAATACATTTTATCCTGTTTACCTCTTTCAGTTCCCTTGCACATTTTAGAACACAGAGGGAGGAGGGAGACACACATGAGTCGGCAGCTCTGATGGAGATCTCCAAATTCATTGCAGTCATTTTCCTTTCCATTCTACTTTAGACAGCTGTCTCCTTATTGGTTCCTAGTCTATGTGTATTTGAATATGAGTCAGACAGATGGAATAAAAAAGCTTGCAGTCCACAGTTTCAATAGCCAGGCTCCTGGCTAAATTCCAGCTCCTAGCTGGATTTAGCCAAAGCCTGACTGTAAACAACACAAGAGAAGGACAACTGTCCAGAGAACTGCTGCAGACAGAGGCAGTAGAAACATGGATAAGCAGGGATTTGGTGGGATTTCCCACACTCCTGCTTTGAGTCACCTGCAACTGATTGCTCTGCCGGAAATGTGCTCCTTCCTGTGAAGCCCCTACTTCAGCCTTAATATCTGTGATCACTGCCTCGGATTTGAATCCTCCACTATCTGCAAGGAAGATGATTGTTGGGAAAAAATACCCGACAGAAACCAGGGATGTATTGATCATATGATACCTCAGAGGACCCATTAAGAAAATGACTGTGTCAGTGAAAATTCTCACTTAGCCACCTGCGACGCTATGAAAATTTCAAGTATCAGATTCCACAAATAAGTGCATTTGGGGAATCTAAAATGGCATATCAGAAACTGTTACCTGAATGGTAAAATTTGCATCCCAAAATCACAATCAGCCATCAGCAGGTGGAAAGAGAGGCTTTTAGGTAGATAGCCAGGACACAGGGACAAGTATCTGGTTATGTGGTCCACCACTATTTACCACGGGATGCTTTTATCTTTGAGAATTGAATTCTGGGACTATGATTCATTACATCATTTCCTGTCTTCCACTTTCAGTTTAGGAGTTTCAGCTGCAGAACATATTGAGTTGGGAGGGTGAAATGAATGAGCAGCTCTGAAAGGATCTCAAAGAGTATCACAGGAATGCTTTCCATTGGTGGTTATTGAGTTCACTCTCCCTATTAGTTCTTGTGGGTTGGGACATGTCCCACTGCCTCATTTGCCCAGAGAATTCTCGAGTAGAAGCTGCAGGAAGTATTGTTCAGAATGATTTAGGTGAGTGAAACAGATAGAAAATACAGGACAGCTTTGAGAGTTCCTTTATCCTAATCCATCCAGCATCTACTATCTCTGCCCTAGATATTTAAAGGTATGCCAAGTGGTGGAGAAAAGACCTCACCCCAGTACAGACAGGTGTAGACCACTCATATTCCTGCACTCAGGGCCATGGTCCAATCATACTTCTTTGCAGACATACTGGATAATTCCTAAATTAGCTCTAACAGGTTCTTGTTACAAACAAAATTGGAAAGCACACACTCCTCCATCAGAGGAAATGGGACCAAATAAAGTATTCAGCAGAGCAGGTTCTCACCAATCAGTCTCCTGTTGTATTAAGGGTCTCGGTTTCTCATGGGAATATTCAAAACCGTATTGTACATTGGCCCACACAAGGCAGCTTGTTCCTTACATAGAAGGGGAGACAGAGCTCATGCAAATTAGCAAAGTCAAAATTGTATGATTCCTAGCATTACAGATCTGAGTCACATGTTCCTGTCAAATGAGTAGCAAGCAGATTCCTGCTTCTGCAGCTAGAGCTTCTTTTTAAAGATATGGGCCACCTGTCTTGGTTTGAATTCACTTCAGGCTTTTGTATCTGGCTGAGCCTTGGGGAGTCCTGCTCTTTCCTTCTTCTGAAGCCACTGTTCACTTTAAGGATATGGCAGCCCTGTGTCTGTATTGAAGTGCTGATCTAGAAGCAAGGGAGTTAATTCTCTTGAGGCTTTAGTATCTGGCAGAGAGTAGTGAAATGCTGCTCTTTCCTCTACCCCGGGAGATTTATTGTGGAAATGGCTATGGTATTGTAGTTTTATTCAGAAACCTTAGAGTCACTGAAAATATGGAGCATTGACATCCACAGACACGTCTCTATATGTCACAAAGGCAAAACGTATGGAAAATAAAGTATAGCACAGGGAACTTACTTCTTATCATCCTGTTGCCATTTAGGTTCTCACAGGTTCAACTTTGCATTCTTGATTTGCATTATCACTGTGTTCTAGCATACAGAATATCTTGTAGGTGATTTTTCCTAATTCCCAGCCCATTTCTTTATATGAAACCAAACAGGTCATTAGCTTTGTTTGAAGTCAATTATTTATTGATAATGACAGAAATACTTCTCTTGAAAACAATGAACACACATGATTCCTTTTTGTTGGATATTTCTTTTAGTATGCTTTGAAACAGTACAGACCTTATCTTGTGTCTCCCCCATCAGACTCTGAATTCCTACGTCTAATAGTAAAGTTAATAGTGAAAAAGTATGTTACGTTGGAATCAGCAACAACCTCTGAATCTGTTGGAAGCTTTCTGCCATCTTTTCATTACAAATGTATGGGATTCTCAGATACTGATGAAGAAATGAAAAATCAGAACATGGTACCTTAAAGCCTCTCAGGCTCTTTAGAAAACCCTTGCCTGCTCATCATTGTGTTGTTTTCCGACTATAGCCTGAAGTATACTTCTTTTAGGGCCAAGAAATACTCATATATATGAGTATATCAATGTCATTAGGACTCAGTTTATTTCTATATGACTCTTGCAGAAGAAAGAAACTGTTTTTGTAAAAGTCTGTCACCATTCTGGTCTCAGGTTCCTAGCCATTAAATGCAGTATGGGGTATTCCTTCCAATTATTGATCTTCATCATAACTCTCCTAATTAATTTATTCCTCCCCTGATTATTTGTCCACTAGGACAAAATTATATTTGAGAGTTGCTCAGTATTTTCTTTTAGAGTATGCAGCTCATGAGAGTGGGAAGTTTTGTTCCTCCTCATTTAATCTACTAACATGCAGATTAACCTTCACTGCTATCACATGTAGTCAATGCCAATGAAACTTCTAAATAAGAGCAAGTGGATTTTTGTTCTATGATGACAGAAGATTGTACAGAATTGAAACATAGCTTTTTTGCCCATCATATTAGAATATGTAAGTATATATTTGAAATGGTCTGTTAAGCTCCACTAAAGGCGTACTTTTGGTCATGAAGTAAAACAAAAAACACTTTACTGCCACATTAGTGAGAAAACATTGACAGCCTTCATACTATGAGGAATTCAATTTTCACAATAGCTCTCCATTTATTCTATTATGAATTTCAATTACTTCATAATATTTATATGTTATGTATGTGTATATGTATGAATTTAATGCTTATTTAGGACAATACTAAGGTAGGTTTTTAATAGTGAATTTATAATAGGTTTTCTTTAGATTTACAGTTTATTTTTTTGATAAATATGAGTAATACTTTTGTATTTTCTTTTATTTTTCACATAATAATATAAATACATTTTACCCATCTCTTCCCTTCTTCCAATTGCTCATATATAATCCTTCTTTCTCATTTTGAAATCCATGCTCTTTCTTTATTAATTTTTATTACGTGCTTTTTGGAGATGCATATACATACCTTACTAATCTATTATGTTCAAAATGAGGAAGAACCTGCAGTCATTTTATTAACTTTAATTTTTAAACCTGTATTAAATTTTTTGTTCAAACATATCAGTATAAATAATATGCATGTTAATTTTTTTATTTGTATGCTTCTTTTAGCATATATATTATAAAAACTATTAAAATTAAAGAGATAGACAAAAACAACAATCATAAAATATGGAAATTATTTTGAAAACAATGTATGCATTTCAGTGTTCTTTGGTTAGTATACCCCTAGGTACTCAGTACAGGATTATGTTCATCATAAATGTAATTGAGTTTGCAGGGAGATGAGGTGGAGTGAAAAGAGAGTCAGAGCTTTATTGTGTTGTGGTGTATGTAAAATACTGTGATGCAGGAATGCCTAGGTCACATATGTCTCAAAATATTTGATAATATAACTGTCCAAACACAAAGTCATGTACATGTGCCTTTGTTGATTTGTTGTTCATGAAAATACCTTTTGAGCCTTGGTACAAATAACTGCCATGTACTATTAACAAAGGTCCAATATCATGATATACTCATAGAGATCATGCCAAAGGTATGAAACTGCAACTGAAATGTGTGTAGTGCTAAAGAGTGCCTACTGTTTTGCAGAGGACCACAGTTTGGTTCAAAAAACACACATTTAGTGGTTTACTGCTCTCTGTGATTCCAGCTGCAGGGGGTCATACATTCTCCTATGAACTCAGTGTGTACTGACAGACATGTGCACACTCAGAAATAAATTAACAATTCAAAAAATTCACATTTATCATAAGCAAGTGCTTATTCAGGTCAGACACTTTGTTTTATAAGACATGCTGATGTATATGAACATATAAAATAGCTTAAGAAATGTGACAGGATGGTTTATTTTCATGGTGACCACATCTCTCCATTCATTTATTTTTATTTATTATAAGGTTTTGAATTTTCTCATGCACATCCTTGCCTACAAACTCCTGTAACCCTGTGTGAGATGGTTACTCACCAACCCCACAGTTCCCTAGCATTTTATTGAGTAAGAGCACCAGGAAATATTAGAAGGATTAGAAGGATTTAGATTGTGGAGACAAACAGATAGCAAATACAGGAAACCCTCCAGGGGGCCTGGAACCTATCTCAATGGACCCTGACACACTTTGTCCTAGGGTATTTATAGAAATGCCTAGGGTTAGAGCAAAAGACAACATCCCAACACAGCCAAATGCACATCTCAGACACCTGCCCTCAGGCCCGTGGTCCAATCATCCTTTCTATGCAGAACTGAGAAATGTGAGAAGGTCAAATGCAACTTTGGGGAGTCTTGCCAGAGTAGACAGAAACAGTTGGCAGCCTGAACAGTCATTCAAAGTTCCTCTGTAAAGTCAGGGCACCTGTCTTGAGTCCACAGGTCTAGAGTCTCTCAATTACTTCTCCTGTGTCCTGTAGACTATCTGGCAATTTCCTCTGTGAAACAGGAACCTGAAGGACCATTGCACCAAGCCATGTCCCGTGGTCACTTTGCTATGGTTCCTGCATGTTCAGTCAATACATTTTTTTCAGGCAGTCCAGGCAAGGACAGTTTTTTGCCCAAGTGGTTATTTTTGCCAAGGAGAAGATAAATTCTTTATGGTGTGTCTTTGATGCCCATCTTTTTTTTTTTGAAGTAAATATGTGTTGCGAGGAGCAGACATGTCTCTCTGTCGAGAAAGTTTAAATTTTTAAAACATTTTAAATGCCATATCCCTGTAGGTCTTTGAAGTGTTTGAAGATTACCTACCCAATTTAATTATATCTGTGTATACCTAGAAAACTTAACATGACTATATGTTTCACTATCATAGAAGACTAATTATTAATCTGTGTTTTTAAATATTCATTACAATCTACAGGAGTTACGTAAACATTATACCTCAAACAAGAGTAGAAATATATATATATATATATATATATATATATATATATATATACAAAATAACAATATTAAGTTTAAATTTGTATTAATAAACTAAAACCTAAAGCAATGCAAAACATTCATGAACAAATTGTTGCTCTTTAAAAGGAGGTTCATTAATCTACCCTTTCATCCTATCATATCTATACTATACCCTTTTCTTTTTTAGAAAGAGATCACATTTATTAGTAATAGGATGGGGTTTAGAGAAGAAGTGAGCCAATTTTATCTCTAAAGCCAATTTGGTATATTTGGGAATTTGGTTATAGCTTCTCATACTACTTCCTGCTGGATGACGGCACTGTATTCTTATGGGGACACAAAGAAAATTTTAGGATTATGGAATAGTCTGTGACGCTGTATTGTCTGAGCCAATTGTCTTGAAATCATTCTGGATGTTGAATCATCTGGGCCATGGTGTCATTGGAGACCTTTAAGGGGGTCTTGGCTGGTCAAAAATGATGTATCTTAATCTGGAACAAATCCATAGCCTCTTGCCTTCTGTGGAAATAAAAGCAGAGTCTCCATTCCAAAGCAACATAGCCTTACATCCAGATTTTGAAGTCAAAAGACCTTTTAAATATCCATATTAGTTTACCTATGCAGCCTTTACAATCAAATGTCTTTCTGCAGTTAAAAATTTCAAAGAAAGCACAATACAGATTCTCAGTATTTAATCCATCCTTATGTGGCTTTATTTTTATATTACTTTTACTTTCTCTTTAAATACTTTACTCTTTTAAAATATCTACTTCTTCATATAACTGTATATATTCATTTTTGTCTCTCTTTCAAGCCTATATACACTTTAACACACATTGTAAGCTCTTTCATCTGAATCTGTCTTATTGTGAACCTCTTGCTTTACTTGACTCTTGCTTATTGTAAACTGCAGCACTACTAAGACTGAAACAGCAGCTGTGGCTGCCGGTTCTGCCCACCTCAGCTTTCCAACAAGGCAGGACTATGTTTACCTCCAGCTTTGGAGAAACCAGGCACATGGCCAGACTCTGGGAGGCAGTGTGTCTATGCCTCTATCAAAGCAGCATGTAACCCTGAAACCTTTTTCTTTTTGTCTGTACTAGCAAAGGCTAAATCCACCATACAGTGCAATGTGTGGATTTTACATACCTCATTCTTGCCTTGCTGCAAGTCAAGCCCACACACCACAACCCTGCCCTAGAGTAGGTCAACTTGCAGGCTACAGGTAACTTGAGAGAGATAACTAGGGAGCTGTTTTTAGCTCCACTTTCGAATCTTCTTTCTGAGCTTTTGTAGCTGGAGTTTTCCTGTGTACACCTGGCTCCTACAGCTACTTAGACCCAAGTAATAACACAGAGACTTATAAACTCTATGACCATGAGAGACTTCTTGCTCTCTAGTTCTTATATCTCAAATTAAGCCATTTCTACTAATCTATAAGTTGCCACGTGGCTTGTGGCTTACTGGTTCTTTTACATTTTGCTTCCTCTGTGTCTGGCTGGTAACTCTTGACTCAGCCTTCCTATTGCCAGAATTCTCCTCTCTGCTTATCCTGCCTATAGCAGACTTCCTGCCTGTCTACTGGCCAATCACCTTTTTATTTATCAATCAATCAGAGCAACACATTCACAGCAAAAAGAAAGACATCCCCAGCATTCTCCCTCATCTCACTAGGAGTCAGTCAAAACAAAGTTTTCTCATATTTGATTTTGCAGTTGTGGAAAGCTGGCAACTCTGCTGATCCCACAAGCTTTAGCTTTGTTTATTCATGAGAAGTTTTCCCCTGGGTCCTTCACCTTTATGCCACGGCTATATGACCTAGAAGAAAGTTGTTCATAATGGCAGGAACTCTAGCATCTCCTTAATGCACTCAAACACAGAGGAACTTGCTAGTTGCTTCTTAGTTGTTGGTTAGAAGCAAGGATACAATGCTAACAGATCTTTTGCATTACTTCAGGGTATCTTAGCACAAGGGAGATTAGGAGCACCCTGTCTTGCTGTCAGAATATCACTCAGACATCAAAACCTTGATGCCTGATCTAAGCTGCAGCTAAAAGGCTTGGCTTTTTTGCTTTTCCCTTGTAAGAAGTTCCATTCCCTATTTGGTTCTCTGTGAGTCTTAAAGCACACACTCCCAAGGATTTCCTCAGGTGATTCTGACAGACTGCCTTTTACTAGCTTGCAGAGTTTAGAAGAGAGGCTTTCGGGAACTCAAGCACTGCCTCCCTCATTGGAGGGAGAATTTCTAAAGCTTAAAGAAGTTTTTCTATTCAAAAAGGTTTGTTGTTTTCCCTTAGAGAGAATCACAGGTGATTCCCATACTAATATCTTCAGATGACTCTAATTTTTTCCTTCTGAGAGACTTCTGAAAGAGAGAGATTGATTATGTAAATTACAATTTTTCATACTGTCTACTTCCAATGCATACTCTCCTACAATCAGAAGCAAGGAGAGCTAATAAAACTGTTAGCATTGTGTATTGTTACCAGTCAGCCCTTGGCTATATTCCAAGTCTCAGTTGCTTCAGTGTTTAACCAAAGCCTGACTATATATTCTCCCAGAGCAGGCAGACAGCTCCAGAAATCTACATGAGACAGAGCCCATGGCAATTAGCAAAGTCAGGATTGTTTGATCCTCAGGCTTAAGTGCTGAGTCACATGTTCCTTTCACCTGTGCAGAAAGAAGAATCCTACTGCTTCTCTTTTAAGTTATGATATCCCTGTGTCTTTCCTGAAGTGCTATGTATTTGCAAGTAAGAGAAATCATTTCAGAATTTTTGAATCTGACAGATACTTGGGGAATCCTTGTTCCTTTCTCTGTTATTTATTTTTTGGTACTGCTTACCCTTCAAGAGAAACATGTGGTAAAACAAATCCCACTATCAGAGTTTATTAAAGAAAGGGAATAGGGAAAAGGTACATAGCCTATGGAAACCACCAGTGTGGATAGAGGGCAGAAGAATGGGTGGAACTTGCTTTTATGGTTCCCCTCAGCATGGATATATGGGCTTATGTAGCTAAGACATGAATGCTCATAGGTTACATGGTCAGGCTGCTCACAAATAATGTGAACACCCTGTGCATGTATTACTTAGGACATAAGGCCCTGTAATGACTAAGAGTGTTGCCATGCTGCTGGGCAGTGGCTAGGAATTCTCACATTCTAGATTCTTTGTACTTTTGAAAAATAAGTGGTTAGAGGTTACATATGAATGGAAATAGGGGCATAGTGTCTCATGGAAATACTTCCAACTCATTCGGAATGTGTCGCTTAAATTTTGGAGATAAAGAAGGGGAGGTATTAGGTAACTGGTCATCCTGAGGTAGTTGATTTTGTTCCACTGTTTGGGCACTATGGACTCTTCTGTCTCTTCTTGGATCTGGCTATTGGAATCTCACAAAGTGCTGTTGAGGCAGAAGAATTTTAGAAAAAAAATTATTTGTGGGAGAGCAATTGGGTCTTAGGGTGAGGGAGAAGGGTCTCAGGATCAGAAAAGTTTGAATGATACTTATCTGAAGTGGATCTGACCTGTTCAGGTAGTTCCAAGGCAGCTCTGGACCTGGGAAGAATTTTTAAACATATCAAGAAGCCACAGGGAATTTAGGTTTTCTTTTTTTTTTTCTTTTTTTTTGAGACAGGGTTTCTCTCTGTAGCTTTCCTCATTTCCTGTAACTTGCTTTGGAGACCAGGCTGGCCTCGAACTCACAGAGAACTGCCTGCCTCTGCCTACCAAGTTCTGGGATTAAAGGCATGTGCTACCACAGCCCAGCTGCCACAGGGAATTTAAAACCTTGAGCTGGTGACCATGATATTATAATGTTTAGTACTCTGCTACCAGAATTTTTCGTTAATCTTAGAAAGAGAGAGAGAGAAACCTAATATATGCTATTATTTTTATTTTATTATCAATCAGGCCTTTATTTTTCACCTGAGACAAACCTTAAGGCACCTGTTTCCTTTATTATTTTCCCATCCAGAAGACACGTGTGATCAATTGCTGAGCTCATTTAACAGTGATAGATTGTTATATTATAGTATGTTTTACAGAGTCTAGACTCTTTGGAGTCTGGAAGTGTAAATACTTCTGGTTATTTTTTCTTATCATTTGGGTATATTTTGGTATATTGTGTATGCCAGGCTCTATGGCTGATGGTGGTCCTGCAACAGTTAGCTTAGTAGTTAACTAGAAATTTGAGTTTGTTATTAGAGACAGAAGGGAAATCAGATGAAGCTAAATATGGTCAGGAGAGACAGAAAAACTCAGAGAAGGAATCAGGAAGTTGACAAAACACATTTCATTCCCAATACTTTTGGATTGAGTGTGGTTGTGGGATGAAACCTCATTCTTCCAGAACTGGTGACTTGCCCATTGATCCTGGTGTCCTTTGGAACTTAAGGGAGCAAGGCTCTGATTGGGTCACTGTGTGTGAGGGGGGATTTCCCTGGAGTGAGTGTAGGATAAAAGGTTTCAGGTGGGACAGATGAATGTAGCAGGCAAAGCCCTCAGGCTTAGCAGCTGTGGGTGTTAAAACAATCATTTTGAAGGATTACTGTCATCTAGGGGAAAGGCTGAGTGGTGCTGGCCTGGAGTGGAAAGAAGGACCTGATCCCCAGTGTGGATTGGGGGTGGGCATAGATAATCATATGGCTGGGGAAAGGAAATGTCAGTGAAATTCTGCAAGAGAAAGCAAAGGTGATAGAGGAGTGAGGATATGACTAGGGAGAGGTGAAGTTTTGGATAGGAAGTCCATAGTTAGAGCCTCTCTCCCATACATGAGTTTGAATGGTGAAATCAGAAATGAAGAGTCCAGACCTGATAAGAACTAGAGGCAATAATTTTACCCAGTGAAGCTGAAGTTCCTGTGACATCTTAGTAAGAATGTTTTTAAAACACCAGTTGGCATGCCCCAACTTTCTTGAGGATTGAAGAGCGTAAAGAATATAAAAATGGTATGGTATATTATGAGCCTCAGATAGATTGAGACAAATCCTTGAGGTGAATTCTGGACCATTATCACACTGGAGGGAGGCAGATTCCCCAAATTAGGAATAATTTTCTGGAGAAGGAGAGCTGTAACTGTATGAGCCTGCTTATTAGAAAATGGTATGACTCCACTCAAAAAATGATGATCTGCTTTCACGAGAAGTTACTTAAGTATTTTGACAATGGGCCTATGGGTAAAATATAGTTGCCAGTCAGTTCCTGGAATGTAACATCTAGCCTGTTTGGAGGAAAAAGTTTGGCTCTGATGTTTGAAATTGGTATTAGACTTTTGGCAAATTTCACAGATGGCAGTAATAGTTCTTACGAACTGTAAGTCCTCAGAGGTAGGCTGTAGATGGGATTTTATGAATTGAGACAGAGAAAGACAATTAGGTAGAAAGAGCTGATGTAGATAGGACAGAATTTGCCTAGTGTCAGGTGTGAATGTGAGGATGTGGGCTGCTCTATATGGATTCCCTGTGGTTGGTGGGGGGAGTCTGGACCTTTGAGGGACACTGTCCTAGCTGCCTGGTCAGCCTGTTTTTTCTTAAGGATGATGGAACTGTTGAACTGCTTAGACTGACAGTGGAAGTTGATTATACTGTTGGGGAGATAGGAGGCCTTTATAATGGGCATTGTTTGGCTGAGTTAGATATGAATCCTCCCTTTGCTCTAAGGGGTCTTTGCTCTTTCCAGAAACAAGCATGGAACAGGAGAATATAGAAAGCACATTTGGAGTTTGTATAAACATTTTGGGATTTCCCCAGTTCCAATTGGAAGGCTCGATGAAAGCTATCTCCTCAGCCTGTTGGTTAGCTTGTGTGAGCTCATGGACTCTGGAAGGACAGTCAGGGTGCTTGCCTGTGAGTTTCCTAGGCCTTCTGCATCTGAGTGAGAGTTGTGTAGCTGAGGTTTGGGAGAATGAGAAGGCATTACCACATAGGTGGGACTAACCCAGATGAAGTTTTTCCATTGATTTGAAATGAGCTCTAATGGGGTATAAGATCCATCATGTAGTTTAACTGAGGGAATGTCATAAGGACAAAAAGTGATTCCCATTCTTGGAAAAACACTGTGTGTCCATTGAGGGTGGCCTGAAATAGGCTTTATATTATCCCAAGCATGGTATGAAAACTGAGGTTCACAAATTGGGAATTTCGATGGAGGTGGTATGTTATCAGGTGCAGTCAAATAGACAAATACCCACCTATTGGAGAAATAATGTTTAATGACCAAGTTTCATGGGATGTTTGGCTAGCTTTAAGAGTCCTTTACCTTAAGGGCAGACATTATGGTGTGGGGTATATGGTGTGTACAAAAAAAAATATAAGGGAAGACTGTCTGAATGTCCTGTGAAACTGAAGTGTTTGTCCAGGTGTGGGTTTATGAAACTATATCTTTCTCCTCTTATTAAGGAGGAGTCATTAGATATAACCTTCATTTCCTCGGTATTCCACATGGCTGGATTGTAAAGAGGCGGTTTTGGGACATAAGCCCATAAGTCCCTTGAGCATGAATGCAGGGAAATAAAGAAAATCCCTGTAGGGTGAGCACTGCTAGCATTGCCAGGAAATGGTTCTTGGGAGTTAAGGCTTCACCCTGATTTACAAGAATCTGAGTAGCATCAGATGTCAGACATTTGATATGGCTCCAAGAAGGAAATGCTGCATGTAGAGGCAGCACATTTAGGGTTAGCATGTTGATTTGGGGGATGGGGATGTGGCTGGTGAATCAGTAGACATCCACACAAGAAAGTCAAGACATCTGAAACCATCTGCAGGTTGTCACCATCTCCATCAAAGATGCTGTTCAGAGTCATATGTGATAATTGTGGGTGGAGCTGTGGTGGATGGAGTTTCCTCTTTTTTGCTGCTGTTAGAAATTTCAGAGCATCTTTGTTCTGCTGTGAGCTGGCCATGAGTCCTGATTCAGCCATCTGGGATCAACAAAAGCAAATCAGTATCCTGTGGGAACGCACAAGCATATCCTCTTCCTGACATAATTACAACATCAGGACCTCTCCAATTACCAGTCAGGAGTTTAAGGCCAGTCTGGTATACAGAGTGAGATACAGGAAAAGCACCAAAATTACACAGAGAAATCTGTCTTCAAAAGACAAAAGAAAAAGTATATATGGAGTATGTATGACATTTAGGGATTGCCTCTCTGCCAACCAGAAGGTACAGGTGAGAGACATTAGCTGAGCCTGTTGGTTAGTTGTGTGTGTCTGTGATTCTACCACACCAGTATCTGACACTATGACATATCCTGCTTTATGGGTCCCTTCAGGTAAAAGGGAACTGACATCTGTGTACCAGGTATGTGTGGCTTGAGGCAATTTGCCCTCCTGTATGTGTGAAGCGTGAGTTAAAAATTCCTTTAGGATTTAGTTCAGTACTGAAATGTGGAATAGAAAGTACAACACAAGGTAGGATGATTGAAATATTAAGAGGTGGGCAAGACTGGAAATTAAGTGTGGTAACTTCCAGTAATGTCACTTGGAGAGGAGGAACTCAGAAAGGAGGTAAAGTTTGTAAGCCTTTATAAATGAAAAGATGGGACAGGTCATGATTGGGAAGAGATACTAGTAGGTGACCCAACATTTAGTTTCTTTGATTCACGATTAAAGAGCTCAGCAGCTGCTAAATCACATATGCATGGTGCCCATTTCTGCATTGTGAGGTGTAGTTTTTTGACAGATATGCTACAGGTACGAAGGAGAGTCCCTGCTGAATTAGGTCTGGAAGGTTTAAAGGCAGACTTTTGAAGACCTTCAAGGTAGCAGTTCATAAATTGATCCTAGGACTTGGGAGGCAGAGCCAGGCAGACCTAGATGGAGGCCAGCATGGTCTAGAGAAGGAAATCCAGGACAGCACCAAAGCTACACAGAGAGACCCGATTTCTAAAAATACAAACAAACAAACAAAAAAAAACCGAAAAAAACCACAAGAGAAAACAGAAACAAAAGGACCACAGAGACAGCTGTCAGATGTACTTGGCAGCCCAGAGTCACAATCAGAAAATTGCAGAGAGGAATGGAGCCTTCTTGTAGATAGATTTTAGAACAAAGCAGCTGAAAACTCTCTCAGCCCACCAGCCAACATCTGCCAGTTTTCAACTTAAAGTTGGTGGCAGAGCCCAGGGTAAATTACATTTTATCCTGTGTTCCCCTTTCAGTTTCTGTGCTTCTTTAAGAACACGGAGTGGGGAGGGATAGATGAGTCAGAGGCTCTGATTCAGATCTCCAAATTCACTGATGTCATTTGCTTTCTATTCCTGGGTTTCAGATCTCACACCTTATTGGTTCCCAATCTATGTCTATTCAAATAGGAGGCAGTCCGATCAAATAAAAATGCCTGCACTGAAGGGTTTTACCAGCCAGGTTCCTGGCTAAATTCCAGCTTGCAGCTGGAATTAGTCAGGAGCCTGGTTAGAAACAACTGCAGAGAAAGAAACCTGTCTCAGAGACCCGCAACAGACCAAGGCAACATAAACCTAAAATAGGGAGGGATTTGGAAGGATTTCCCACACTCCTGTTCTGCGTCACCTGAACCTGTTTGCTGTGCAGGAAATGTGCTCCTGTCTCTAAAACCACTGCTTCAGCCTTAGTATCTATGATCTCTGCCTCAGTCTTGCATTCTGTATTATCACATTATTGGCAAAGAAGATTTATGTTGGGAAACAATACCTGACATAAAACAGGGATGTATTGATCATATGCTCCCTCAGTGGACCCCTTAAAACATGACTGTGTCAGGGAATATTCTCACAGCCACCTGGGAGTCTGTGAAAATGGCAAGTGTCAGATACCACAAATAAGCTCATTTGGGGAATCTAAAACGGCATATTGGAAACTGTTACCTGAAAGGGACAATTGACAGCCCCAATTCATAAACAGACATCAGCAGGTGGAAAGCAAGGCTTTGAACTAGATATCCAGGGTCAAGTAGCTGGAAATATAATCACCCCCTACTTACCACGGGATGCTTTTCTCATTTGGGAATTGCATTCTGGTGCTAGGATACATTACATTTTTTCCAGTCATCCATTTTCAGTTTCATTTTTATAGCTGCAGCACACGTTTATTTGAGAGGGTGAAATGACTCAGCAGCTCATGAGCAGATCTCAAAGAGTACCACAGGATTTGCTTTCCATTGGTAGATTTGAGATCACTCTCCTTATTGGTTCCTGTGTGAGGGTCATTCCCAACTCCCACATTTCCCACGTTTATTCTTGCTTATTAGAAGCAGGAAATATTAGTTAGAATCATAGAGGGCAGAGTACCAGATATAAATTACAGATTGCCTCAAGATTGCCTGAATTTTAATATGTTTCCTAGGGTGTTTTAAGAAATGCCAAGGGGTGGAGCAAAAGACCTGACCCCAGCACAGCAAAGTGTAGACCATGTCAGACCCCTGCACTCAGGCCCATGGACCCATCATCCTCTCTATGCAGACTTGATAGTTAAATGGGCTCTAACAGGTTCCTATCCAGACACAATTGGAAAGCACTCACTCTTCCTTCAGAGGCAAGGGGAGCTAATAAACTTGTCAGCAGAGCAGGTTCTTACCAGTCATGCTCTGGCTATATTTGGGGTCTCAGTTGTACATGGGTATAAACAAAACCCTATTGTCCATTGGCCCAGACAAAGCATATTGATCCTAACATACACAAGAGACAGAGCCTTGGAAATTCACAAAGTCAGACATTGTTTGATTCCCACCATTAAAGCCGTGAGTCACCTAATCCTGTCAAATGTGCCCCAAGCAGATCCTGCTTCTGCATACACTGCTTGTCTTTAAAGATGTGGCCTCCCTGTCATAGTTTGAATTCATTTCATGTGTTCCTATCTGGCAGAGACTAGAGGAACCCTGCCCTTTTCTTCTTCTGAAGTTACTTCTTCCCTTAAGGATATGGCATCTGTGTGTCAGGCTTGAAATGCTGCTCTATGGGCAAAGAAGATAATTTTCTTGAGGCTTTAGTATCTGGCAAAGACTAGCAAATTCCTGCTCTTTCCTCTACCCTGGGAGATTTATTTTGGGGATGCCTATGGCACTGTACATTCATTTGTGATCCTCAGAGTCACTGAAAATATCGATTAGTAATATATGTAGACACTACCCTACCTGTCACCCAAGAAAATAAGGTATGAATCATAAAGGGTAGCCCAGAAAAATTACTTGTTATCATCCTGTTGCCATATACGTTCTCACAGGCTCAACTTTTCATTCTTTTTTGCTTTATCATTGTGTTTTGGCACACAGAATCTCTTTTACATAATCTTTTCTTACCTGTTAGTCCATTACCATATATGACATCAGACAGGGCATGAGCCGTTTTGGAAATAAATTGTTTATTTTTAATTGCAGAGAGGTATTCAGTACTTCCCTGGAAAATAATTAACACACCAGATTTCCTTTTTTCTTTGGTATATATTTTTGAACACATTGAGTAAATACAGATCTTATCTTGTGTCTCCTCGTACAACACTGAATTCCTATGTCCTATAGTTAAGTTGAGAGTGGAAAATATTGGAATATTGGAATCATCAACCACCTCTGATTCTCTTTGGATATTTCTGCCATCTCTTCAAAACAAATGTATGGGGATCTCAGGTACTGTTTTAAAGAAGATATTAAAAGTCAGAATATAATAACCAAAAGCCTCTCTGGCTCTTTTGTATGACGCTCCATGCACACCATTGTGTTGTTTCCCAACTATTGCCTGAAGTAACATCTCTAATGAGGGACAGGTGATTCACAGATATATTAGCATATCCCTGTCATTGGGACCAAGTCAGGGTTAAGTTCTTTGGCATCATAATAAGAATGTTTTTTTAAATATTATTGGTATACTGTACCTTCCCTGAGGACTTATAATGATAAGGAATATGAAAATTCCAAGGTATTTTAAACTCTTTACATATAGTCTGGAAAAACTGGAAGGTGAACTGAAGACTAATATCAGACTGAAGAAATGCTGTGATCCCAAATCCAGGGAAGGAGGTCAGGGACTGTCTGAGGCCACTTATTAGAAACAAGAAATACCTCTACACAACTTGAAAATGAGTCCACAACCATGAGGAGACATATAATCTGTCTGACTGTGGGCATATGGATAACATTGAGCTGCCAGTCAGGCTTTAGAAGGTAACATCCAACTTGGTTGGTGGGAAAAGGTTTGCTCCAAAATTTGGAATTAAATTCTGTCTTTTGACAACTTTTACAATAATAGTTTTTAAGAACTGTAAGTCATCAGAGGTAGGTGTACCTGAAGTTATTCTGTTCCTTCCCAGCTCCAATGGCACTGAGAACCAAGCAAACACTCAGAGACATATTTTTCACAAACTGTATAGCCTAATGGCTCAGGCTTCTTATTAGCTGTTCTTATATCTTAAATTAGCCAATTTCTATTCATCTATAAGTTGCCATGTGGCTTGTGGCTTAGCAGTATCTTACCATGTTGCTTCTCAACATGGCAGCTGGCAGCATCTCCCTCACTCAGCCTTCCACTTCCCAGAATTCTCCTCTCCCTGTGTCCCACCTATACTTTCTGCCTGGCTACTGGCCAATCAGCACTTTTTTTATTTACCAACCAGAGCAAAGGGTTCAGAGCCTACAGAACATCCCACATCATGTAGGCTGTAGATTCCTTTTTATGAACTGAGACAGAGCAAGACTATTGGGGTGAAAGAGCTGGTATAGATAGTACAGAATTGGCCTAGAGTCAGGAGATGACTGTGAGGATGTGTGTTGAACTATATGTATTGCCTGTGGTGAAGGACATGAGTCTGTGCTCTAGACTGCCACTGTCCTAGGTGCCTGGTTGGTACAGTTATTTCCCTTAGAGATGATAGAGCTGTCAATCTGATGAGATTGACAGTGAATAATTCCTATTATATTTGGGAAATACGAAGCTTTTTTCATGGCCATTGTTAGGCCTGAGTTAGTTATAAATTGTCACTTTGATGTGAGAAGCCCATATTTTTCCAGATATGAGTGTGGAACAGGAGGATATGCAAAGTATATTTGGAAGGGTGGTGGTGGTGGCACATGCCTTTAATACCAGCACTCAGGAGTCAGACCCAGGCAGATGTCTGTGAGTTCAAATCTAGTGTTGTTTACAGAGCGAGATTCAGGGCAGGCACCAAAATTACAGAGTATCTGTCTTGCAAAACAAAAATAAAAAGCATATTTGGAGTATGTATAACATTTATGAATTGCCCCTGACCAGCTGGAATGTACAGGTGAGAGACATTAGCTCAGCCTGTTGGTTAGTAGTGTATGTCTTTGATTCTACCACCCAGTATCTGACACTATGGCACATCCTACTTTATGGGTCCCATAATGTAAAAAGGAGCAGCCATCTGTGTACCAGGTATAAGTGGCCTGAGGCAATGTTCACTCCTGTATGTGTGAAGAATGGGGCAAAAATTCCTGTAGGATTTAAGTGCAGTAGTGAGATGAGGAATAGTCAGCAGTATTTCGAGGAAGGAGGATTGAAATATTAACAAGAGGACAAGTCTAGAAAGTAAGTGTGATATGTTCCC
>CABHPR010153050.1:0-16920 GCA_902168415.1 Peromyscus melanophrys
TTTCCAGAACCCATGTTTCAAAAGAGCTGGGTATGATGGAAACAGGTGGATGCTGAGGCTTATTGGCCCACCTACTTGGTGGGTTCCAGGCCATCTTATCTCAAGAAAAAAAAAGTGCAAGGTGGATGGCATCTGAGGAAAAACACTTCTGGTCTCACACAAGCACATATGAACATACACCCCTTGTGCACCTACACACACACACACACACACACACACACACACACACACACACACACACCAGAAATTTATCTCTTACAACTCTAGAGACTAGAAGTCCAAGTTCAGGGTGAAGGTGCATTCCGTTTCTAAGGACATCCTTCTTCCAAGTTGTGGACAGTTGACTTCTATCTACACACGATGGAAAGAGGACTCAGAGAGTGCTCCCTGGGGCCCTTTTCTAGGGACATGTGTCTCATTCATGAGGGCTCCTCTTCCATGACCTACTCACCTCCCCAAAGCCCTGCTTCCTAATGCCATCACACGGGGGCAGGGATGTCAGTTTCAACACTTGAGCTTAGAAGGAGGAACACCCATTCATTCCACAGCACCCTGTCATTTGTGTGCACGAGGAGAGCTGGGCCAGTGAGAGTACAGTCGCTATGCTCATTCACCTCAAAGCCCAGGAGCATCACTAAATGAATAAATAGATGGAATGCATTGCATCAGTGGGATAGAATCCCATGTAACAATTGCAAGTCTTAAAGTCACAGATAAGGACACCTGTGACCTCCGAGGTCACAGTATATGCCTCCGCTGCTGGAGGTCTTAAGGAAGCAGGAAACCTCCAAAGAAAAGCTGTGGAGGCTGAAGCCTCCTCCCTTCTAGGGAACACAGGTGATGATCAAGCTAGTGTTTACCATCAGGAAAGGAAAACCAACATGGATTATCAGACCAAGGGCAAATGATACAGCCACATAAGTGAGACATGGTGGCCGTGGCTATCAGTCACCTCAGCTCAAAGGGGAATTCCTTCAGTTCAGCTTGACCTGGGGCAAGAGTGATTTTTCCCTTTGCCTCCCCCGCCACCCCTGCACACACACACACATGAAAATTCTTTCACATGGTTGTCCAGTGTGGTGAGATATCACAGGCCAGTCCTTCCTTCCCTGCCTGGAGAGATTCTGCCCTCTCCACACTCCCCTCTCTCCTACTTCTCTAGAGACTGGAAATCCAAGTTCAGGGTGCTATTACATTCGGGTCTCAGCTGAGGGGAAGGAAATTGCACTGAAAACTAGCTGAGTCTCTGCTTTGACAGATAAGCTGGCCACAATCGTTCACTGAACGCATTCTCCCACGGTCCTTGGAGGTGAGCACTGCTATTACAGTAGTCCCCTTGCTGCAGTCTGGATCATGTATGTCACAAAAACGGTCTGTATGCTAAGGGCCTGGTTCCAAAGATGGCACCACTGAGAGGTGTTTGGTTCTGTAGGGTGAGGGGTCTCATGGGAAGTCCTTATGTCTTTGGGAATATGCCCTCTCAGGGGACTGGGGAAGTGTAGCCTCGTCCTTTTCCTCTTTGGCAATGAAATAAGTGAATTTGATCCAGTTGATGCGTGCATTATTATATGATGCCTTGCCACAGGCCCAGATAACAGAGTTAACCAATCATGAGCCGAAAACTCCTCTGAAACTCTTACTTAGTAAGTTAATTATCTCATGCACTTTACCATAATGGTGGGAATCTGACTGGCAGGTCCCTATCAAAAGGAGAGATATTCTAAGATCTCCCGCAAATGCTTGAAACTGTAATAAGTACCAACCACTTTGGATATCACATTTTTTCCTGTGCATGTGTACCTCAATAAAATTTGCCATTACTGCTACTCCTGCACTTTGGGGGGCCATTATTAAGTAAAGTAAGAGTTACTTGACTAGAAGCAACCTAGATGGTGGACTGGATAACTGAGGTAGCTCCTCACTAATGAGTGGACAATATATACAGCATGGAGACTCTGGACAAAGAGATGACTCCCGTCCTCAGCAAGACAGAGCAACAGACTGCACACGTGTTAATTACATACTCCACCCGTGGTCAACACCCCCAGCCTTCCGCAGTCCTTTCTATGTCATCCATGAAGGGAACGCCCAAGAAAGAGCTCCGCTGATCAACTTGCAGACGTGGAGATCTGAGAAGAAACGTGATGGCGTGGTTCATCCAACATCCTATGGCTGCTGGACGCCAGGGCAGGGCTCATCCCAGACCCGTGACAACCAGTCAAGGCTCATCCCAGACCCATGACAACCAGTCAAGGCTCCATCCCAGACCCGTGACAACCAGTCAAGGCTCATCCCAGACCCATGACAACCAGTCAAGGTCTCTTCTTGTCTTTTCTTTTTCTTCTTTTTTTTTTTTTTTTGTTTTGTTTTTTCAAGACAGGGTTTCTCTGTGTAACTTTGGTGCCTGTCCTGGATCTCACTCTGTAGCCCTGGCTGGCCTTGAACTCAGAGAGACCCGCCTGCCTCTGCCTCCCGAGTGCTGGGATTAAAGGTGTGAGCCACCACCACCCGGCCAAGGTCTCTTTCTACCTGCCCACATTAAAGATGGTTTACACAAAGCCAGACCATAGTAAGTTTATGTGATACTCTCACCTGATTCAGATAAAGAAACTGATTTGAGGAACAGAAACTTGGTCAAAGTTGGTGCTCTGCAACCAAAGAGAAAGTTGAACGCTTAAAACAGAAAGGTCTGTCGTGTGACTGAGAGCATGAAAATTTCAGAGGCTGCTTGTCAAACATCTTCTATTTAGACTTGGAAACTCTAAAGTCTAGCACGAACTCCTCCAGGCCAGCATAAGACAACTGATATTAGTCGAGAGTAGTCATTTGCAAAACCACCGTCATCCTTTTGTGACATCTTCACAAAGTACTGGGATGGGCCGAGAATCTGATTCACCCTATCTCCACTCTACCCTTGAGGTCAGTGAGGCTGGAAGGGAAAAGACAATGGCTTTCTAAAAGCATGCAGTGAAGGGCTGGGTTATGTATGGATCGATTGGTGGAGAACTTGCCTAGCATGCACAAGGCCTGTGTTCAAGGCCCAATACTGAATTATACCAGAAATAGCGGTGCCAGCCTGTATTCTCAGAACTAGGAAGGTAAAGGCAGAAGGATCAGAAACTTATTCTTGACTCTATAGTAAGTTTGAGGCCAGCCTGGGGGTAAATGAGATCGTGTCTCAAAAAAAACAAGAAAAATGTGCAGCTGAGGCTTGAACCTCAGGCTGCTGGTACGATAGAGGAAGGTCAGGAAGATGTGAATTTGAACTCTGACCTTGCTGCTTTCTCACGCTGTCAGTGAGCAGCTTATCTGCAGATCTTTAGTTGATTCATTTGTAAAACAGTAAAACTCAAACACACCGGGCAGTTATGGAGAGAAGAGAAAGAATGGAAAGTGTCCAACCTGAAGCAGGCATCCAGACCACTGACCTTTGTTTTCAGTGATACGCACAGCTTCTTTTTACCATCCTCCCTTCCCATGTCTGCTAGCCATTCATTGCACAACACAGAACTTAAAGACACAGTCCCGTTCGTTGGCTTGGTTTCCGATGAGACAGTTCTTGGCTGGAGATTACAATTTGCATATGGTTTCTCCCCTAATGGTTCATGTGCTAGGTCAGCAGAATGGCAGTCTGAGAGATGTGGAATCTTTAAAAGGTGGAGCCACACAGAAGGTAATCAGGTCATAGGACACCATCCATAGACGACAGTAATACAAAAAATCATAAGAGAAAGAAAGCCCACAAGAAATAAAAGCTCTTGGATATTTTTGAACATTCTGCTAAGTAAATACTGTGTTTAAAAGGAAATGGAACACATATACATAAATAAAACTAAAATAAATCTTTAAAAATTTTTAATTTCCATGAAAATTAAACTTAATTTCTTGGGTATTTTTAAACATTCTACTAAATCAATCTGGGGTTTGAAAAAAAAATAAAAATGAAGTATAAGCTACTTGGAGCTGAGTCACAATCAGAGAGTGTGATACTGATGGCGGATATGTAGTTATATCTATCTATCCGTCCACACACATGTACATGTACCATTTATGCTCTATATATGATCACATACACAAAGACACAAAGATACAGAATTTCATGTCCACCAGTGTATTAAAGGAACAGTACAATGTGGCCATTCAAGGAACGTAGTCATGCTTCCGTATTAAAAATTATTAGCCTTTCCAACTTGGGCCCGGCAGAATGGCTCCCGCAAAGAAGGGTGGCGAGAAGAAGAAGGGCCGTTCTGCCATCAACGAGGTGGTGACCTGAGAATACACCATCAACATTCACAAGCGCATCCATGGAGTGGGCTTCAAGAAGCGTGCCCCTAGGGCACTCAAAGAAATCCAGAAATTTGCCATGAAGGAGATGGGGACTCCAGATGTGCGTATTGATACCAGGCTCAATAAAGCTGTCTGGGCCAAAGGAATAAGGAATGTTCCATACCGTATCCGTGTATGTTTTTCCAGAAAACGTAATGAAGATGAGGACTCACCAAACAAGCTCTACACATTGGTAACTTACGTACCTGTTACCACATTCAAAAATCTACAGACAGTCAATGTGGATGAGAACTAAGCTGCTGAGTGTCAAATAAAGTTGGAGAACTACCTTCAAAAAAAAAAATTACTACAGAGGGCCTGAGAAGATGGCTCGGAGGGTAGGAGCCACGCATGTAAGCATGAAGATAGGCGTTCAGGAGGATGGCTGGGACTTGCTGGCTGCCAATCTAGCCAGGAGCTCAAGGGCCAGTGAGAGACCTTTTCTCCAGGGAGTAAGGCAGAGAGGGACAGAGGAATTAACTCAGAGATAGGAGCAGCTTAGAAAATAGTTACAATGTTTCTAATGGGGAAAACAGAAAAAATGTTTATCATGAATTAACACACAAAAAAATGAATAAACAATGCTCTAATTTTGTGTCACAAACTAGTAATCATGGCTCCAGCCATAATTACAGTAGTGGAATGGGTATTCCATGTGCATTTCAATTGAGTTGTGGGCGTGGTCTAGTCTGCTGTCTATTGCTATGACAAACACAGTGTCACTGTGACCGAAAGAAACTTGGGGAGAAAGGTTTCATTTGAGCTTACGACTCTGAAGTCACACTTCCTCGGTCAGGGAAGGCGGGGACTCCGAGTGGGAATGTGGAAGAGAGAACTAAAGGACGCCATGGGGAAGCTGATTACTGCTTGCTCCCCATGGCTTGCACAGCCTGCATTCGTGTGCAACTCAGGACCACCTGCCCGGGGTGGTACCCCCCACAGTGGGCTGGGCCCTCCCCCATCAGTCATTACTCTATAAAATGCCCCCAGACTTGCATACAGGCCAATCCGATAGAGGCATTTTCTCAACTGAAGTTCCCTCTTCCAAAATAACTCTAGTTTATGTCAAGTTGACCAAAACAAACAAACAAAACAGTACATGGGATAAATAAATGAATGAGTTAACAATCAGTAATCCTAGTAAATTGGTTGAATCAATAAAAAATAATTAGTGAAATTAGCATAAGTGACCATGTACGTCCTACGTATCACTATTTGTTTCAGGATCAGTAATACAAGTCATTCTTAAAAAAAAAAACAACCTGTTTCCTTAGCAAGAGATTTGGCATTTCCTTACAGTTTAATGATAAAGAGTTCAAACACGATTTCACTAAGTCAGAACACAGACCAGACAGAGCTGTTGTGCCTTGGGCAGTATCTCGTTAATGAGACAATTGCTAGAGAAAAGTTCTCTAGGAAATAGATGCAAAAGAAAAGAAAGCCTTTGAACTTATACTTTCAGTGGGGAAGAGGCAAGCTCTGAATGATTCTGATAAATGGATGTGGGAAATGTCAGGTATTCAGTCTTCCTCAGGCTGGATGGCAATAATGTCACTTTGCAAAGGAAGTCGATGAAAATGTCACAGGTAATAAGAACAGAGTCTGCCGATCTAAACAGTAGCACATACAGTAAAGATTTATGAACAGATGTCATGGCATTATAAAATGATAGGCATTCCATCCAGAGGAGACAGACTCTTAGAATGGCAAGAATTACGGGGGAACCCTAGGATAATTTTAAGACGTGTTAAAGACAGATTGCTTAAAATGATCTGTCTGGACACAAGCCCTAAGGAAAACAATTTACTACAAGGAGATGTGAGGTAATAGAGGGAGCTAGAGGCTAACAGATCATCCTCACACATAAAATACAAGATCACGGAAGATGCACGGTAACGCAGCCACACACCAAACGTTTACTCACTCTATTTATGAACCAGCTCCTGTCTTGTGCTCCAAACTACTCTCCCAGGAGCAAAGTCATGATAGATTTAAGCAGATCCATCGAATTCTTTCCCTTGACTTTCTTATAAGCACAAATTTAGAACACAAAACAAAACAATGTCCAGGATTAAGCATTCGTCTTCAGTAATGAAACAGTGTAAAAGCTGCCTAGTAGAAGCCAAGGTTGAACTTGGAATGTGCTCTCCAGGAACTATCTCGGGGCCTGAGGTGGGGTCAGCAGAAGACCTGCGTCCTTTGTTTCCCAGGGGGCCATGAGTCACTCTTTCCATGTCAAGGAAGAGCCTCAGTTTTGTTTGAGGAGGGAAATAAACTTTCTCAGAAAGAGAAAGAGATGAGTCCACAGCTTCTCAGCAGGCATGGGCTGAGCAAATGCAATCCATAACTTGTAATAACATATTAATAAAAATTGGCCCTTATCTGTGATGTAGTTAAGCTGGGTGAACAGTTCTATTGGAATCATTTTAGCCTTTGTTATCCAGTAGAATTAAGAAATAAATATGTATCTTGTTTGAATTTTAAAAGTTTATTGGTTGGGGAAAGTGGCAAAGTATTTTCTCCTCTAGATCCCATGGCTTCAACAGCCATAGGCAGTTTATAGGACCAAGCATGAGTTCCCTTCTATTAAGCAGAACTTTGGTCCAATTAAACAGCAGTTGGCTACCACTATTTAGGGACATCTTGCCATTCTGCTCATCATTGTGGTTTTCAGGCATCATGACTGGATAGGACCGCTGATTACTTTTCTTCCTTGGCAGCTTGCATGGCACCACTCAATACCATGAAAGCTTGTGCTCCGGGAATAGGCTTCCAGGTCAGATCCAGCACAATTTGTCCAAGTCTGGAATGCATGGTGCCTTCAGCAATGAGGACTCATCTTCAAATTCTGGCAGGCACCTAAGGGCACCAGCAATAGCCTGTATCATTTTGGGGGGGGGGGCCTCTTGAACTCCCTTGACCAAGAACTCAAAGGGAGATTCCTCATCCCTGGTACTAGAGTTTTTGTTAGATAGCTTGTACTGTGGCCCTCAAGGAGAACATTATCATCCCTAGTGGTATAACTTCACACACACACACACACACACACACACACACACACACACACACACACACGCACGCACACACACACGCACACACGCATGCATCCCTAGTGCTGTTTATCCATCCTCTTTCCCTCTGTATTGCCCTCCTCACCTCCCCAGTTATAACCCCCCCATTTTTCCCATTTCTCCCTTCATAGCACCTGTACCCAACTACTGCCATATTCCTAAACCACTATCAATCTCTAACTGCATTTTTAATACTCAACCTTAAGCCCACAGAGAAATTCAGCTCTCACCGCTCATCAGGGAACGTCTTTTGCAGCATATGGAAATCAACACAGAAAGCCGTAACTGGTCAAAATACAGAGAACCACTGACCATGAGGTACCCAGCCCCAACTGATACACCTACAAGATGCAAAAAAGATACAGAAACATTGCAAGAGGCAGAGGACCAGGACACTTACTGTGAGATTGCATCATCTATATATAACAGGAAAACTGTACCCATGAACTCTTAACAATATGGTTGCTTAAACAAGACCTGAATAATAACAATACCAGCTGACATCCCAATGTGGATGAGGGAACTCTTTCAAGTCCCCCCGCCCCTAGATAAAAAGCTGCAGATAATTGTTAACTAAGGAGAGAAGGAGGACCAGTCTTCCTCAGGGATGAGCCCCCTAACTGGTTATCCACTACCAAGAGGTTGGCCCTAAAAACCTATAGAGACAAGCAACACTTGCTTGCTTTCTTATAGTACCCAGGACCACCAACCAGCCCAAGAACGCCACTGCCCACAGTGAGCTGGGCCCTCTAACGTCCATCATCTATCAATAAATGCACCACAGGCTTGCTCATAGGTCAGTCTGGTGGCAGCATTTTTTTTCAACTGAGATTCCCTCTTCCAAAATGACTCTAGCTTGTGTTGAGTTAATATTAAAAACTAGCTAGTACACATACATTTCAAGCCTTGTGAGCAAGCCATGTATTGTCTATTCTATCAACAATTCTGCTGTTGGAGTATATGTAAATGAGGAAATCTGTGTTCCAATAAAACTTTATCTATAAAAACAGGCTTAGCCATAGTTTCATTACCCTTTATGAAATGCAACATTGTAGCCAACCATAAAACACTCTCATGTGTACTAGGCGGAGACCAACAGTAGAGGGGAAATACTTGGAAGAGCATTAGCTGCTGTGATGGTGGTGATCGCAGGAGGGAGGCACAGTTATTTGTTATTTAAAAGCACAGTACTTTCTAAAGGCCAGGTTCTAAGACAAACACTTATAAATACTAGCTCATTTACTTCTTAAAAAAAAAAAGGCTCCTGGAAAGAAGGGCCATTCTGCCATCAACAAGATGGTGACCTGAGAATGCACCATCACCAGTCATAAGCACATCCACGGAATAGGCTTCAATAGCCATGCTCCTTCCCCGCTCACAGAAATTTGGAGAGTGGCCACCGGGGCGGTGGGGACACCTTGTGTGCACTGCTACCAGGCTCGACAAAGCCCTGTGGGCCAAAGGAAGAAGGAATGTTCCAGATCATCTTTGGGTACATTGGTCCAGAAAATGTAATGAGGACGAAGAGGCAGCAAGCCAGCTTTGTGCTCTGTTAACCTGTGTACCTGTTAACACGTGCAAAAACCTACAGACAGCCAATGTGGGTGAGACCTAACTGCTCAGTGTCAAAGTTATAAAACTGCGATAACACCAAAAAGAAAAGAAAAGGAAGGCATGAAGAGAATAAGAAGGTTACCTAAGAACTAGCCATGAGCCGGGGGTGCTGGCACACGCTTTAATCCCAGCACTTGGGAGGCAGAGGCAGGCGGATCTCTGTGAGTTCGAGGCTAGCCTGATCTACAGAGTGAGTTCCAGAACAGCCAGGACTGTTAATCAGAGAAACTCTGTCTCAGAAAACAAAACAACAATAACAAAAACTAGCAGTGAAAAGTTGGGCGGTGGTGGCGCACGCCTTTAATCCTAGCACTTGGGAGGCAGAGGCAGGTGAATCTCTGTGAGTTTGAGGCTAACCTGGTCTACAAATCAAGTTCCAGAACAGCCAGGACTGTTAAACAGAGAAACCCTGTCTCAAAAAACTAGCAGTGAGAGGAAGACAAAAATGTCAAGTTAGACTCATAAGAATATCTCCACACCTCTCCCTAAGACTAGTGAGACATTCAGGTCCGTTAGTACGCACATTGTGGCCATGACACCCTTCGCTGCTGATCGTAGAGTTACTCGCCCATTTCAGACTGTGTGTGCACAACCCTTTGTTCCTCCATTTGCCCTCACAGTTACTTGTTAGCATTTGGCAATCTACTGAATATGGAGAGAATACCAGTCACCAGGCAGTGAACCATGAAGGGGAACATCAGTTCATCTGCTGTTTTTTCTTACTATAAAAACCAGCACACAAGAAACCAAGTGTTTATAGTGGAATTGAAATCCATCCATGGGGAATGGAGCCATCTCAGCCCTCCAAAATCAAGACTGCTGCAGTCTGGAGCCCCAGTGACCCCTCAAATGACCCATGGTCCCCATGGTAAAGGTTCGGTCCCAAGAGAGGTTTTACTAGGAAGTCGTGGAACTTCCAGGCTGGCGAGCCCTGGAAAGCAGTGGTGGGGCCCTGATCCTTCCTCTTTCTCTTTCACTTCCCGGCCATGCATTGAGTGGCTTTGCTCTGCCACACACTCCCGACTTGTTGTGCTGCTATGGGGCTAAAGCAATACTGACGACAGTCTCCATCCCTGGGAGCCCAAATAAACCCATCTCTATAAATTGATCTTTCACGCGTATTTTCGATAGTAGCAGAAGGCTGACCACCACATGGACAAACGTAAAAGCTGCCTCTTCATTGCCCTGGGCTTTATCGTTTTTTTTTTTCCTCCCACAGGTGTGAATTAATTCAATTAAAATAAAAATTGTTGCTCTAGGAGCTTACTATTGAGAAAAACAAATTAATGTTACCTGAAATTGTACTGCAAATCAATTCTGCTGGTGTTTCTATACCTCAGAATAATAATACAGCAGCTCAACAGGAAAAAAAAGTGGGGAGAGGCAGTTTGTATACTTCCACGTGTACAAGCATCTTCTGAATACTTGATAGTGCCTTGTTCATTTAAATGGTATGAATGAAGCATCGATATACTGCATGCAAAATTTTTATGTTCTTCTCTTACATTATAAAAGCTGCATTTCATTCTTTTATCAATTAATGCTGATTTCTTTTGTAACAGTATTTATAATTGTTATGTTGTCATATTAGTCCAAATTCAGGCCACTTTCATCATACAAGATAGTAGTTGGTTATTATACAGGAACACCAGTTTTGGAGACTTTCATTAAGAGTTATAATTATAGATGATTCTATATTGATTTAACCGAGATATCCTCAATGACAAAAACCAGGAAAGAAAAGTTCAAATTGGTGTGAGCAACCACAAATGTATCGGCTCTCATAATTGCAGATCTACAAATAAACCAGGCTGCAGAGTTGACTTAATTCAGTGGATCTCGTGTCTGTAGTAAGGTCTGGGGCCTCCCCAGCATCCTGTGGCAGCTGCATCCTCACACTGGCATCATGATACAGGCAGGTACCACACAGTGTACACACTACGGCTGCCTCTCTTTCTCCAGCTTTCTGAAACAGGAAAATTGTTTCCCCAAGATCCACAGGACCGGTGGGCTTGTTGCTCTTTAGACTAGAATGTAGCAGATGCTCATCCCTGAGCCAAGCTCTGTGGTCAGAGGAACAGCTTGTACTAACTTATAGCTGGCTTTCTGAACAAATCACTGGCAAAGGGAATGATAGTGTTAAACTTCACTGGAAGAAATCATGGGCTGCCTTTGGGGATGAGAATGACTTCTGAAACCTCATGGTTATTAAGCAATAGAAGAGGTAAGACCTGTAAGATTGGCTCAGCAGATAAAGGTACTTGCTGCCAAGCCTGATGACCTGAGTTTGATACCTGAGACCCACACGGTGGAAGGTGAGAACCAACTCCCCCAAATTATCTCCTGATCTCTGCAAGTGTACACATACACACACACACACACACACACACACACACACACACACACACACACACACACACACATATTTTTAAAATTTTTCAATAGCGCAACAAAAATTATTTCTTAATGTTTTTAACTAAATACCATGGGAATTTCTTCCTGCGTTCAGAATAGATATCAGGACTTACTTCCCCGGAACATAAATCTTGGTGAAGACAGACTTTACTTTCCATAGCTGAAATTTAAAATGTTATCTCTGTGTCCCCTACTGGGCTCCTTTGTAGCTAGGGTGTGGACTTGGCAGCTAATCTCCCTCCAAACCTTCCCAGACAGTGAATCAAGAGGAATGTAAGGAAACAGAGACAGAACAAAGCCAGTCTGCTCTGGCTGGGGCTGAATACAGATAGAGTTTCCAGGAACAAAAGCATTGAAGAGCCCACTCAGGTCTGATAAACAGACACATGGGCTTGGCCACTGGCAGAGAGATTCTCAATCCCAAACCTGAATTAGGTCACAACCCCAGAGTCTTCTAAATGAAGGAAGGATGCCACAATAAAATTCAAGTGGATATTACAAATCTTCGTCATGATCCTCCCCCAAACAGCTACCTTTCATTGACCAGGATAAATGTGTGCCTGGATCTTTGGAGGATTATTAGAAAGTGAGCTGATACTATCTCCTGTGAATCAAGAATGCCAGTTTCCATCAGAGAAAGCACTTATGGCCAGTAGGATAATAAACTGAGTTTTGACAAACATTTGTCTTCACAGGGCTCAAAGATCCCCCAGATCTATGTTCATCGCTCCAGCTCCTGAGGACATAAGTGGAATACATACATAATAGAGACAGCCAATCCCCAGTGTCTCTCAACTCCATGGAGTGAGTAAGGGCCACGATGGGCCATTTCTCAATTGTTATCTCAGGGAGCTCTAAACATTCAGAATGGTATACCACAACCCTGCCCTTCTCTAGCAGAATGTCTGAGATAATAGACCTGAGTGATGCACAGGCTGTAGCTGATAGCACATTCCGGTTAAACTCTCTGATTTGGTTTCTGAATACAATCAGATGGGTCTGAGGAACAACAGTGTGTTATGAACGTAATCAGACCCGCTGTTCTACTTGGCTGACAACACGCCCATGTACACACACATCCACCAAAGACTAGTTTTTTCCATTTCAACACCTAGAAAACACCAGAGGAATGGTGTTTGTTCATGCGTCTGTTTGTTTCACTTGCCTGGGATGGTTAACTTCTCCCATCCTTGGCAGGATGTTAGTTCTCAGAGGCTGTACTACAGTTCAGTCTGTGCAAACCTGGACCATCTCATAGGGTATTTAGCCAAGGGACTCCAAAGAGCTGAAGGGACAGACACTCATCGGGTGAAATGGTTCACACCAAAGAGTCGAAGACATATTCCCGAAAGCTACAGAAGGTTTGGAGAGGAGGTTGGGAGAACGTCCCATCGTTTACCTGCTGCACACCAGGCTCTCTCTGCAGAACAACTTGCTCTTCCTTGCAAGTCCTCCCTGATAGCAGTGCAGTGGGTGTGAGCCTGTGCCAGGTTCTAGACAGGTAGAAGGCATCTGGGCGTGCTGTCTGAGTGAGGTGTGACTCACCAGCCCTCAGTTTGGAGAACAGAGGGTCCAGAGCTAGTCCAGGCTTCGGTCAGCGCGGGCCATTCTACCACTTAGCACCTGTGAGTCAGCTGATCCAAGGAAGCCTGACAAGTCTCCCACCAACCCGGATGTGGTAGGAAATACTCAGTCTTTCCAGGACCAGCTCTTTCTTGGGTTCCTGGGCCGCGAGACAGTGCAACAGCGGACGCATCATGTCTGTGTGTTCTGCATCCATGGGGCCAACCAATGGCAGATTCAGAACACTTTTTAACAATTACATCTGGGCCCAGGCACGGAAGTGCACACGGCTCATCCCAGCACTTGAAAGAGAGAGGCAGACAAACTTCTGTGAGTCCCAGTCCAGTTTGCTCTACGCAGTGAGTTCCAGGCCAGACAGAGATACACAGGGAGTCTCTGTATTAAAAAAAAAAAATCTGGGGTCAAGAGATGTTTCAACAGGTGGTAACAGTTGCCCTGCAAGTCTGATGAACAAGAGCCCAGAACCCAGGGCTGGATCCAGTGGTGCACATCTGTAATCCCAGCACTCTCATGCTGAGATAGGAGGCAGAGGCAGGAGAATTGTCCAGACCCTCTCTGGTCATCCATGAAATACAACAGAAACAAGAGAAATCCTGCCTCAGCAGGGTGGAGGGAAAGTATTATCCCAAAACGCCCCCTAGCCTCCTGCGTGCAGGCCCCGCCCTCTGGGGGCCCCCCCCCCCCCCCCCCAGCGCAGGCCTCTGCCTCTGTGCAGGCCCCGGCCTTTGTGCGCCCTCCCTACTAAATGAATCCTTTTAAATTAAATTTTAGCCATTGCACCTGTACTGAGAATGTGCAGGCTTTTTTCACTTTCTGTCACTTGTCCTTCCCTACACAATGCAGCAGGACACCTGTTTACATGGCCTTGACATTGCACAGGGATTACAGTCAATCTACAAAATGACTTAAAGCTTGGGGGAGGAGGTCCTAAGTCATACACAAATACTGAGCTATTTTCTACACGTGACTTGAGCACCCATGGGCCTAGTCCATCCCCCAGTGAGTGCAGAGGGACAAAAACAGTGTTTGAGAGTTTGGGGTTTGAATCTCTGCTCAACCACTCACTAGGCTGTGGGCTGTCACCTGTCCTGACTTCCCTTCTGTGACAGTAACTTACTATAGACTCACAGGGACGGCTTATTTTATGAAAAGTGTGTGGTGTGGTGTGTGATGCGTGTGAGTGCTCAATGAATATTCGCTGTTGGGTCCAGTGGGTTGAGTCAGCATGAGTCACAGCCCCAGCAGGGTCTGCCGTATTTGCACTCACCCTTGGAGTTCTCTTCAGTGGACGGGGTCTTCTCATGAGTCCTGACGAAACTCCATCACCACTCAGTGCCTTTCTACTCACTTCTAGGTAGCAAATGAGTCACACTGGATCATGAACATCTCCAGGTTAGTAGCTGGGGTGAGAGAACACCGAATCTAACAGTGGTAAGCCTCCTTTCCTCAGCTTTTGCCTGGGAGTCTACACTGAGGTGTGATGTCACAGCCCTGTGGCCCCTCTCAGCCTGCCTATGTCTCTCCCAACCTGCCAGCTGTTGGTGCAGACCCACCAGGATGGGTTGGGAGGGGGTTGGGAAGGGGTAAGGGTCTAGGTCAGCTCTACTGGCTGGTGGCTTCTTGCTCGGTCTCTGGGCTGCAGGTGGCAAGAGCTCACTTTGTCATAGCTGCTTTGAGAGCTCTGTGGGTTTTCTGGGCCATACCTCCTTCTACCTGCTTTGACTTCACGGGATGTGCCTGTTCTTGGGGATTCCCTGAGAGTCCTTCATTAACCCCAGGATTCTCAGTGGTCAACTCCAGCCTCCAGGTGGTCTACCCACTAACTTCAAATGAAACCACTTCACTGTCCTACCCAGCCACCCAGGCCTGAGTGGGTTTCAGCAAACACTCAGGATCACTTCTCTGTTCCTCCTGGAATCCCACATCACAGTATTGGTTCTGTTGCCAGAAAAGACCATGTTTGCGACTTGGAGTCTTCATCATCTTTAAGTCTAAGCAGATTATAAGTAGGAAAATAATGAAGGTCCCTTCGAGGGATCACATCACTGTCTGGCTTTGCTAGCCTGTGATTTAGCTACAACCTACTGGAGGTACATCTCAGAACTTCCCTAGTGATCCTTAAAGTCTGACTTAAGAGACATGAGTTCAGAACAGGAGTAGGCAAACTCCAGATAGTATATATTTCAGGCATGTTGTGTTTTGGGTCTTTGTCTCAACTCTACCATTGTAGCTTAGAAGCAGCCATAAATAATACATAGGCGCCTTAGCATGTCTGTGTCTTAATAAAAACTGTTCTTTTGGAAACTGGCTGAGACCTTAATTAAGGCGGAGCCTTGGATTAGAAGAAACCCCACACTCCTGTGTCGGTTAGTGTTTCCATGGCTGTGACAACTACCCAAGAGAACCAATTAAAGAGAAGGGTTGGCTTTGTCTCGGGGTTTCAGAAGTTTTGGCATACAGTTGTTCAGCCCCATCACCGTGGGCCTATGGTGAGGTGGTGGTTCATCACCACAGAGGGAGCATGGCGGAGCAGAACCGCTCACTTAGGACAGCCATGAAGCAAAGAGACAGGAAGTGGCCGCGACAAACTGTAGGCCGGAGCATGCTCTCTGTTGGTGGCTTTCTTCCGCCAGCAAGGTCCCACTTCCTAAAGGTTTCCACCTCCTTCCCAAGTAGTGCCACTAGGGCTGCAGAGGTAACTCAATGGGTAGAGGACCTAGCCTGGGTTCAATACCCAGCACTGCCCAAAATGGGATGGTGGAGGCACAGAGGCCAAAATAGTACCACCACCAACTGGGCACCAAGACTTCAACCCCATGCCTGTAAGGCGTATTGCATATCCAAACCATAGCAAGCCCTGGCCTCATTCCCCAATAACCAAGGAGTAGGAGCCCAGATGAGCGACCATTTTTTCCAAACCTCTTTCATTATATGTCTCCTGCCACGCGGTGATTTCTCTCACTAGTCTAACCACTTGAATTATGTCAACGCTGGGGGAGGCTATGAAACGCCTTCCCGTGCGTTACACAAATTTGCCTTGTCACACTGTGTGACCATTGATGTATTCGCATCATCAATCAAGTGTGACACAGGAGAGTCTGAAAGGTGTTGAGCTTAGGCTGGAGATAGAGTTCACTTGGCAGAGTGCTGCTTTTAATGTGCTTGGACTCTAAAAAGCAAAATGAAACAAAACAAAGATGAATATTAGAATTGCCGGGTAATAGTAGCAGCAAGGGTTGAATGGCGAGTCAGCAGGTGGGATGTGTGCACTCACCATGAGGACAATGGGGCTTCATTTTGGCTGCTTATACAACTGTCTCTTTACAGTCTGCCCTCTGTATTCTGAGGCTCAGCTAACCAGAAGGAGAAATATTTAGAAAATATATTTGTATGGAACAGGTAACAGGCATTTTCTTCTCATTATTCCCTCAACAATGCACAGTATGGGCATTACATTAGGTTGCATGCAAATACAATGCCATTGTGAGTGAAGGACTTGAGTCACTGCGGATTCTGTTTTATTTGGAGAGTTCTAGAATCAATCTCCCATAGAGACTGAGGGGTTGCATTTATTTATTTGTTCAACTGTAACTGCCTCTAGACCTACCTATCTATTTTTCATTCATCCTTTTCTTCTTTCTTTTTGCTTGCAGGCATGTAGATATCTTCTGGGCCTATAGACTGCATGTAAGGACCTTTGTCACAGATGGTGTTAGGATTCCTTTTAAATCTTGTATCATGGAGGCCAGTGAGATGGCTCAGGGGGTAAAGGCTTTTGAATTTGAACCCTGGAACTCGGGAGAATATTGACTCCACAAAATTGTCCTCTAACTTCCATATGCATACTATGACATGCCCCCTCATCTCTCTCTCTCTCTCTCTCTCTCTCTCTCTCTCTCTCTCTCTCTCT
>CABHPR010153052.1:0-11466 GCA_902168415.1 Peromyscus melanophrys
ACATACAGTGCTCAGTCATTAACTGTTTCTTGAAAAAAAGATAAGCACTATACAAAAACACAAACACTTAAATACAAACAAGTTGCTATATATTGCTATATTTGTGTCATCTGGGGGCCTAGTCTAATCAACTGCTCACTAACCTGGGACAAAAGTGACCAGCCGAGCCTGCAGACCTGCCAGTCTAAAAATATTCACTTGCTGAAAGCAAATATCTTTAAAAAATAAAATGAAAAATTAAATCTTCAAGATCCGTATGAATGCATATATATATATGTGTGTGCGCGCACACACACACACACACACACACCAAGCACACTACCACATTATTTAAAGCTTTCTGGTTTATGAAGAGTACAACTGTATTCTGTAACTTGCCAAAGGTAATTCCAACAAGGTAAAGATGATGACGACAACTCCAAAGGAATCATTTACTGACATTCCTAAAACTCCTATAACCTCAACGTATTCTTTATCAGACGTAAAATACTTCTGAATATGCACCTACAAGAGGCTGAAAAAAACCTGCTGAGCCCACACATACAGTTATAAAGAGCAAGGTGGAGGATTCAGATTGGCCCTTTCTTTGTTCAGGAAAAATACATCTTCTCTGAGATCTAGAACAACAAACCCAGGTGCCGCTCAAAGTGGCTCTAACATTTGCTCAGTGGTGGAGCCAAGGTTTCTCCAAATACCACACCTGGCCTGTCCCTGTCTCTGTCTACACTCTCCAGGACTTCTACATGAACAGTCTCTATCACCATCTTCATAGTAATGCTCTAAAACCTTCAGTACCCACCCAGATTGACATCTAAGGCCCCATGTGTAACTAAAGAGCTGGCATCTTCATAAGTAAAGTGAACTAACCAGGCCATCTTTCTGTAAAGCCATTAGAGTGTCCCTACCTCCATTCCCTCCTCCAGCCACACAGAGGTATAAACATGTTTGGCTCATTAGCAAAAGTAGCAGAAGAGGACTTCTGTTTGGCATCTGTTTTACTACACACAAAAATGACAATGTTTATACATAAATTAATCTATCTCATTGGCATCAAGCTCAAGCAAAATTTTTTTTCCTCCAAGTTAATAAAAAATATTTAAGACTTACTTAAATGGTGTAAACAAAAATGGTAAAGTAGCTGCTTTTTTCTGAGTCATCTTCACCTGGGAACCAAGCATGAAAATACATATTATATTATAAATGAGAAAAAATACTGAATTTCATTCTGAAATATAAATATCAATTAAAATGGCTCTTCAGGGATGATTAACTTCTTTGGAAATAAATGGGATTTTGTGTTATTATATTGTATTGTTTCATAAATATTTAAAGAAAAATTTAAATAATACTTTACTATCTCAGTAAGCTGAGAATTAAGTACATCACTCTTGCAAAAATAGTGTACTGTAATGTAATTACAACAATTCTTCCTTAACTCTTTTAAGTAAGGCAAAGTTACATTAGAGAATAATCTCTGTAACGCTGTGATCTCTAGTCTAATTCTTTTGGGCATAAATAAGGACTTGATTTGTAGTCTTTATAAGTATATATGACAATCTTATAGTGGCACTCCTCAAAGGCAGTTCTATTCCCTCTAACGACCCATAAAACCTGCATTTCAGAAATAAAAAACTTCATTGTTAAGTTTTTCCCAGCATCCCCCAGTCCCTACCTGTTACAGGCTATGGCTGGCATTCTCTGCCCTCTACCCTGAACTCTCCAATCCAGGGGCTGGGGTGCCCTTCTCCCGAGCCTCTTCCCTATATAATCCAGCCATTTTGGTTACCCGCCCCTTTCGTACCTTTGCCCTCCTGGCTCCCCTGTCTCCCCTCTTCCTTTCTCTCCCCCTCTCCTCACATGGCTCAGGGTCATGTCTACTCAGGACTCTACCAGACGCCTCTGGATATGTACTCTTTTTTATCTATAATAAACTTTCTTCCCCACCATACCTACAAGGAACCATGTCCTTTCCTTTATTTTCTTTTTTCATTCATTTATGACACTAGGCAAATATTAAAAAGCCAAGATACTAAGTTATAGGAAATTATTCATTTAAATATAAAATCATATTTTACTTAACACACTTAAAATTTATAGTAGAATTCCTTAGTTTATTTTTTTCACCTTGAACTGTTCAAGAATCTGTACTGCATTGGTAAGCATGCTCTCTGCTTTGAAGAGACCAGTGTTGTTAAGATAATCCACAGGAAGTATTCCCTAAAAAATGAAACATAACAAGTATTGATAATAACAAGTAGTGGTGTTCTGATTGTAAAGCAAGCACAACCTATAAACCCAGCACTTTGGAGGCCAAGGTGTGGATAGCAAGTTCCTGGTCAACCTGAGCTAGAGTGAGATTCTGTTTCAATAAGAGAAAACAAGGAGCTGTAGGTGGAGTTTTCCTGTCCCAACCGCCTGCTCTTCCCAAATAACTGACTCAGAGACTTAGTATAAACTATAAACACTCGGCCAATAGCTCAGGCCAGTTACAAACTAGCTCTTACAACTTAACCCATTTCTATTAACCTATGTGATGCCTGGAGGCTCATGGCTTTTACCTCTATTCCATTTTGTGTCCAGCTCTTTCTCCATCTGACTGGCGACTCCCTTGACTCTGCCTTCTTCTTCCCATCATTCTCCTAGTTTGGTTGTCCTACCTATAATTCCTGCCTGACTACTGGCCAGTCAGCTTTTAACTAAATCAATCCAAGTGACAAATCTTCACAGTGTACAAAAGGATTATTCCACAGCAAGGAGCTAGAAAGATGGCTCAGCAATTAAGAGCACTTGCTGTGGGGCTGGAGAGATGGTACAGTTGCTCAGTGGTTAGAGCACTAGCTGCTCTTCCATAGGACCTGAGTTCAATTCCTAGCACCCACACAGTGGCTCATGGTGGCTGGCTCATGACCTCTTTTAATTCCAGTTCCAGGGGCTCTGACACACTCTTCTGCTTTCTGAGAGCACCAGGTCATCAAATGGTACACAAACACACATCCAAGTGCTAACCGACACATTCATAACATTTGAAAAAAAAAAATGACTGCATGCTGATCAGTGGTTAAGGGCATTTGCTACTCTTTCACAGGATGAGGACTCAGTTTCCAGCACCCACATGGAGTAGCTTACATGTCTGAACAGGTGAACACATACACATACATACACACACATACACACACACACACACACACACACACACACACACACACACACAAAATTTTAAAAAAAAAACAAGACAGAAACAAAACAAAGATACACATAAAAATAAATTACTAGATTAAATGACAAAAACTTTAAAAACCATAACTGTTTTACACATGTTTTACACATAACATGTGTAAAAAAATTAACTTTCTCACAAAGCAAAAATAATGAATTAAACAATAAGACTAATTAAAGTCAATTAAAATCTAACACTGGCAGATTACTGCTATGATCTGTCCTCAAATGCTCCCTACGGACGCATGAGTAAAGACTTGGTCCCCAGCCTGGTGCTCCGAAGGTGACAGAACAATGAAGAGCTGAGACCTAATGAGAGGTGACAGCGACTCTGCGGTGGTCATTGGGTCACTAGGGACACACCTTCTTGTAAGACTGTGGTATCTTGGTCTTTTGTATCTTTGTCACAAGGCAAGCAGTTTTGATTTTGGTCTGCCACAAATTCCTGCCACAATGTGTCACCACGAACTGAAACCTTTAATGATGTGAGCCAAAAATAAGCTTTTTTTTATTGAGTTGATAATCTAGGAAATTTGTTATAGCATGGAAAGCTGACTAATACAACTATGTTGGGCATATTGCTATATGCTCAGTGAATTAAGTATGGTATACAAAAAGAATAATCACTGTAATGGACACAGCTATAATACTTTTTTATAAAACAAATGAATGTAAATAGGACACATATAAAACACATAAGGATATTCTGTTCAATTTAAGAGCAAATTACCACATACATGCTCACTCACTCACACACACTTATGGCAGTCAAGATCTTATTACTTAAAGTTCTGAGTTATATTCCATTTTTAACATAAATTTGACTTTGAAAACCAAGTAAGTATGGCTGGTTGTAAGGAGTATTTTCTTAGTTATGTTTTGTTTTTCACCATTTGAACTCTTTTTTTGTTTTGTTTTGGTTTTTGGTTTTTCGAGACAGGGTTTCTCTGTGTAGTTTGGTGCCTGTCCTGGATCTTGCTCTGTAGACCAGACTGGCCTCAAACTCACAGAGATCCACCTGCCTCTGCCTCCCCAGTGCTGGGATTAAAGCTGTGTGCCACCACCACCCAGCTCGGACCCATTCTTAACAGCATTACTACTTCCTGCTGAGGGTCTTCCCCACTGGATGTAATATGATGGAACAGTAATCAGAGGCCCTGCCCTCCTCTGTAGACAAGCCAGACAATCTAGATTTGGTTCCTGAGAGTCAGAGAGCAGCAACGCAAGTAGAAATTTGTTCCACCCGAGGGATGGTGCCTTGAGCAGCACAGCCATGCCAGGGCTTCTTAATCACCAGAAACCATGTAATTAATCTAGCAAGCCATCAAGTAACACCTTGTTACTAGAACAGAAAAAAACCATCTATTTTTAAAGAAATGAAACATTTAAAGGCAAGCTTTCTTCCATGTTATATGGCATATAATGAATTATGAGGTATTACCTATTTATATATAGATAAGCAGAAAAGAATATAATTTTAAATATAACTAAAGATAAAAAGTAGATTTTATTCTCATATGGAGCACTGGCAGTAAGTGTTAGTCCTTACCACTGAATTAAGAAGAAAGGGAACTCCAATAAGGGTGGAGCACTGGCAGTAAGTGTTACTCCTTACCACTGAATTAAGAGGAAAGGGAACTCCAATAAGGGACGCCATCAGTGGTGCGATGTCAGCCTAGAAACAGAAGAGTTAAATTCGAGTATAATTCCGCATGTATAAACCAGCAAACTGTATCCTCTCACACAACTATACTTGCACTATATCATATTTATTATAATCAAAAACCCTTTAAACATTTATATACATTTTATATATCAGTGTCTTTAAATGCCCATTGCTAGAAACAATCAAACTTTTGAAAAACTAAATTTGAAAAGTAACCATTAAAGGTCATCAACACAAAACCAAATCAAAAAGTACTTGCCCTATTAGCTAAGAACCCGAACACTTTGTGTAAGTTTTTCAGTATCATGCCAAAGCATGCTTTGGTGGTCATAAAAGAAGAGCAGTCGACTCCATCAGGAGAAATGTGCACAAGCACTGAAGGTCTACGCTCATCAGAAGGACGTCTGGCAACAGGGAAGAAAGCAGAGCCCCAATGGCACTGTGGGCATTTCCTTTTCAGTTCCTCCTTCTCAGAGAGTTTGCTCTGTTTCTGATGCTATTCTTCGTCTCACTACCCACTCCTCAGCCTACTGTAATCTGCTTTGACCATTATCACCCAGAGACATCTAGCCAAAAGGAAGGTAGGTAACAGATTCTAGTTTCCTAAAGTTAACTGGCTATTCTATCAGTCCTCAGAACTTGTCAAGCAGTAAAATACTTACAAGTTGGAAGAGACAGTTTCAAATCCTGGCTTGCTAGCCCAGCAGGTTTTTATTAGACTTCCCCAATGCCTCAGTTTCTTCATCAGTTAAATATCTGTTTCTCCCTTACAAAGTGACGGCAGGATTAAATGAAATAAGCTTAAAATGTACCTACTACAAAATAACCGTCAGTGAAGGGCAGATTCAACTGCTGCTTTGGTCAGGCCTCCCTCTCCTCGGACACTGGGATAAATTCTCTTCCTGGCCCCACTCTTACCTGTTGCTATGTTCCCTCTGTTTCACTGGTGCTCCCTTCTAAGTACCTCTCTGTTCCTCATTTAATGGAGGAGTTTGTAAAGATTGCACCTAGATTTATGCCACTCCCAGAAAAACTGGTGAGTATTCAAACCCTTCCTATTCATCCTGAAGCCAGAGAGATTCTTGCGTGAGCGCACACACACACACACACACACACACACACACACACACACACACACACACACACTCCAAGAGCTTCCTCAAGCTTTTGGGATTAAGTCCCCAAGGTGCATCATGCTCCAGCAGACCTGTTTCTGCCTGGCATCCTACGGTCCCAGTGACTCTGAATACGAGCCTTTTCTAACACCCTTCAACATATGAAATGCCTTCTATGCCAAGTTCTGTGCTCATGCTGCCCTTCTCCCTGGAAAGCCCTCCTGCTGCTCTGGCCTCATTACTCTTGCTTATTCTTCAATCTCAGCTTAATCCTAAATTTCCCGGGAAACCTTTGCTAAGCAGAGTTCACCAGACACATACATCCCATGCTCTCGTGGCTATGGGCCTTTCCTACAGTGTTTTACATTTCTATCTCACATTTGGTTATACAATGCTTTCACAGCATCAGTTCTCACCTCTACAGTAGAAGCAACCCAGGTCACAGCTTGTGTTTGCTTTTACTCACAATTACCCACCTTCACACAAGCACAAGTGAACATCTGAGCATTGGTTGGAGGACTGAACTTGAACTTAGATGTACTTCAGGAATATTACTCAATAGACTGGGGATTCAGAAAACAAACTCTACATTCAGTTTCTGACTAAGATCTACTTTTACTACAAATAAAAGATGTTTTCTGGCCCTTTGACTGATTTTTAAATTATAAATTAGTAAATTGATATTTTAATGTTATATATATTTATTTTCTTAGGTATCACGCACTGATCCTAAAAGAAAAAAAATTATTTTTATTATGCTCATAGAAACAAGTTTTCAAAGGATAAACATGAAACTGAACCCCCAGACCTGGATTTACTCTCCTTACTAAGAAAATGTCACCTTGCATATGGCCTAGAGACAAGCTACCTGCCACTTTCATCATCGCATCCAGTGGTGCCAGCCTTCTACAAACAGCGAAGATGCCTGATTCAGTAGCAGGTACTCGACAACCCTGTGCTCAGCACTTACAAATAATATTCAGTCTAGCTTTCTTAAGCTATACACACATTTCCTATAACATATATAATTTATATTTTTATAGAATTTATACTCTTGTCAGTGTTTCTATTGCATTAGCAAGGATGTTTTTAGGTTAAAAGAAACAGTAACTGAGAAAAAGGAAAGAAACTCCTCAGAGTGGTTTTAGTGTACTTCTGCTTAATCTAAGTAGTGCAACCATTACAGGAAATCAAAAAAAAAAAAATGTAATAAGCATGTAAATTTCAATTTACATAATGTCTTAGTTAGGGTTTCTATTGCTGTGACTAAAACACCATGACCAAAAAGCAAGTTGAGGAGGGAAGGGTTTATTTGGCTTACACTTCAGCATTGCTGTTCATCACTGAAGGAAGTTAGGACAGGAATTCAAACAGGGCAGGATCCCAGAGGCAGGACCTGATTCAGAGGCCATGGAGGGGAGCTACTTACTGGCTTGCTTCCCATGGCTTACTCAGCAGACCTTCTTATAGAACCCAGGAATGGCAGCCCAGGGATGACACCATTCACCATGGGCTGGGCCCTCCCCCACTGATCACTAATTGAGAAAATGCCTTACAGCTAGATGTCATGGAGGCATTTCCTCAACTGAGGCTCTTTCCTCTGATGACTCTAGCTTGTGTCAAGCTGACCCACAAAAAACAGCCAGTACACATAACAACTCCCTATGTTCCAAGGAAGGAAGCTTTGGGGTGGAAGGTGTAGAGTATACACATGTATTTGGAGGAATGCATGCAGGCATAGTGGAGCTTAGAGGAGGATTTGGGGTATCTTCCTTTGGTCTCCATCTTATATTTTGAGATAGGATCTCTCACTGAACCACAAACTTACTGTCTGCTAAGCAGGCTGACTGTTCAGTAAGCTCCTGGGTTCTGCCCATTTTCACCTCCCAACACTAAGGTTACAAGGCCCATGAAGCCATGCAGGGATTTATATTCAGGTCTTACTTTCTTAACAAGAACTCTTGCTCACCTGAGCCCCCGGAAGGAGTCCTTTATCTTCAATTGAGAGTTTAAAACGTTACTTATTTATTATTGTGTGCATGATGGAGGCTGGGAGAGGAGTGTGCTCGCCACAGCATGCATGTGGAAACTGGAAAACAACTTCGTAGAGTCAGCTTATTTCTGCCAACCTTAAGTTCTGGGGATTGAACTCAGGTAGTCAGATTTATGTGTCAAGCACTTTACCCACTTGGCCATTTCAACAACCCACTTGAATTTTTTTGTTTTTTTTTTTGTTTTAATTGGCCAGATTAGTTAGGCCAAAGCACTTGTTAACTTAACAGAAATATGTTGGAAAAATTTTTGCTACTACCACTATTATTATTACTGTCTATTTTTGCATAGTTTTCTCTAAATTTTTATAGGGAATAACATAATTAAATTTAAATAAATACCTGATTGACATCTCGCCTCTTCCAGTTTTCCAATCTCCATTCTGAAAGACATAGATATAAAACATGATGTTAAGATTTTTAACAAGAACAAATCATCTTATTTTCAGGTGTGCCGGACACTCCATGTAAAGGGTAAGTATTGGAAAACTCTTAAACCAAACATGAAAAAAAAAAAAAAGAACTGAACTGAAAAAAGCAGAGGGATATTTTTAAAGGAAAACTGAAAAATAAACCTTTAGTATTTTCTGTGATTTATTAAGCTTTTAACATGTTCATTTGGGAATATAATATTCAAAACATCCACGAAACAGAAGGAAGGACAAGCCTGATGGCGATTGCCAGCAAGGTCACCACTCACTCACCACAGCTGTCTGCAGTTACAGAGGCAGGTGGCCCATGGCACAGAAGCAAACACACCCTCCCTCCCCTTTTCAACCCTGCTGTGAAGCTCTTATGACCACTAACCCCGAATTTTTAAAACAGTGTATTAAGTTACTATTAAGACTCCCTTCATGGGGTAGATCTACTTCAGCTTTTGAGGAAGCTCACACTGATTTCCATAGTGGCTGGACCAGTTTGCGCTCCCACCAGCAGTGAGTAGGTGTCCCCTTCCCCCACATCCTCATCATTTGTTGTCATTTGTGTTTGGAGCTTAGTACTTCTGACTGAACTAAGATGGAATCTCAAAGTAATTTTGATTTGCATTTCCCTGATGGCTAAAGATTTGAACATTAAAAAAGTATTTATTCCTCAGCCATTTGTATTTCATCTTTTGAGAACTTTCTGTTTCATGTCCAATCTTCTAAACTAAACTGTTGTTTAGTTTCTGAGGAAGTTTTATAATCTAGATACTGACTCTCTACAGAAGCTTTTTAGTTTCCTGTGGTCCTGTTTATCAGCTGTTAGTGTTTGCAGTACTGGGTTCCTGTTCAGAAAGTCCTTTCCTGTGCCTATAGTTCAAGCATATTCCCTACTTTCTCTTCTAGCAGGTTCAGTATATCAGATCTTACGTTGAGGTACTTCCCATTGCTTTTGGTTGTGGTGTTTACCACAGCAATAAAAAATACCTAATACAGAACTTACTCATATATTTTTGTTTCTAATAGCTTTAATCTCCTACTGGGATAAGTTTCCATGGCATGCATGAGTACATACATACATCCGCTTTACCTGCCATTGGGATACAACATCATCCTCCACAAAGTTCATGCTCAAGAATGGCTCAATTGAGTTAAAAACAAACAACTTATGTTTTAAGCAAGCCTACTAATGAGTTTCTGATTTTATATTAGACAGTGTTGATAACAATCCTTAGCCACATGTAGAGCATGAGCTGGACCCCCCTGTGCTAGTACTAAGATCTGTGGAAATAACCATCCCGAAGACAGCACAGCAAATAAAAAGGCTCTCTAAGTTCTATTCATTTGAATCAGACAGTTTACAACTGCTGTATTCTGGCCCCTTCTCAAATACTTCCTCTGTAGGCCTATGACTTGACCTGGTATTCTCTGCTAGCACTAACAATATATAAATAGTATACTGAAAAATGCACCATGACTCACATGAAGACATGCTATGCAGTTTTCATCTGGGTCCAGAGAGAAATAGCTTGGTACTACATCTAGCTTTTCATATAAGGGATATATATTTTTAGATACTGCAATCTCATAATTAATAATATATTTTTTGCTTAAATTGGAAAATTGTAATTAATTTTATAATTTTCCTCTAAGGAACTGTGTATTCTTTCTTATTTGTTTTATTCTTATTTACTTCTAATCAAAATTTTAACATAATAAAAACAAGATTGAAATTTCTAATTCCAAGACATTTAGAAAGACCAAAATAGTTACTAGCAGTGGTATATTGGGAAATGTTCAACAAGTGGTTCTGGGGTAAAAAGGAGAGAGGGAGAGAAAGCAAACTGACCAACTCCTTGATTTGGAGTATTTCCATATAACAGTGACAAAAATATTGACATAATCATTAAAATGAGGGATTTAAAAGTGGCTTTTAAAAAACTGATGGAAAAATGTCAACTTAGTTTAATTTAAGTTGTATTTTAAATGCTGTATACATGCATCTACGACTATAAAGACAAACACTTGTACCTTTTAAAAACTCGTCATCAAATTGCTGAGTGGAAACTTTCTGAGGAGCTTTGATTCCAGCTCCCCAAGTGACTAGAGGAGTCAGTGTCTCTGAAGGATGACCGGCCCCATGGGAACCTACAGCAAAGACATCAAGAGTCATCACATGGGTACAGAATCACCACCAATGGCAAAGTAATCTCTAAATGCTTTGTTTTAAAGAATTGATCCATGTAAGGTTGGGGAAATCAGAGGCCCCAATTCAGAAACTACTGTCATTTTGCTAAATGGATGTAATGTGACTGTCAAACTGTCTTCTCAAAAACTATGCTGATATCCATATATTTGGGCTTTTGTCAGCTTAAGCAAAAAAAAAAAAAAAAAAAGCTGCTTCTTAAAGTGAGGAGCAATAATTATAGTGATACAGAACTGATCAAAGTGATGAAAACAAGTGGCTAATGAACGTTCAGCCATTAATGGGACATCTATATCACAGGTGCACATACACACCAAGGCCCAGGGATCATCACAGAAGGGGGCAGGGCAGACAGAGGCAGAAACATTAGGGAAGAGATTTTTCCAGGGAACCCTCTCCCAGTTGGAAGCAAGTGTTTCAGACCTCTAAAAAGGACAGCAAGATGTGCAGATTCACCATGGTTTAAAAACAAAATGTTTTCCCCAGGCTCACATATTAACTATTTCTTTGGGAGGCTGCAGAAACATCAGGATGTAGGGTCCAGCTTACGTTGTTAATCACCAAAGGTATGCCTTTGAGGGTAAAAACCTGCCCTCATCCCTATTTCTGTATCTTAGCTTCCTGTCTACTACAAGGTAAACAATCCTCTGAAAAGAAAAAAAACAAAAAAACAAAAAAACCCTAGAAATACAGCATTCTGCCCAAGCCAGCCAACCACATCACATCCTCTAAGACAGTGAGCCCAAGTCAATCTTTCCTCTTAAGCTGCTCGCCTGTGCTTTGGTCATAG
>CABHPR010153053.1:0-31947 GCA_902168415.1 Peromyscus melanophrys
TGTGTGTGTGTGTGTATGAGAAATGGTGAAATATGGTTCTTATGGCTGACCCCAGGTGAGGGAAAGCCTCAAGTTCCCTGAGCTGACTTACACCTCTGGGCCTCAGAGACCAGCTGTGCAGCCCTCAGTATCTATACTGACCCCGCTGATCCCAGGAAGTGATGCATGTAAGACTTCCGGGACCCTACAAGTCAAGCAGAGAGAGTGGCAGAAGAACAGAAACGCCCAGAAGGAACAGTCCACCTTGAGCAGAATGAGCAGGGACAGAAGAACAGAAACGCCCAGAAGGAACAGTCCACCTTGAGCAGAGTGAGCAGGGACAGAAGAACCTGCTCTAGGGCCACTCTTGACCAAATCTTGTCCTCAGGGAGGCTGCTGAGACCTGAAGTCCTGCCAGCCAGGATTCATGGCAGAGAAAGGAGTGTGAGAGTCCCTGAGTGCCTGGCCGAGATTACTCTGGTGTGATAGAGTGAGCATGGGCCTGAGGCCAGCAGGCCAAGCCAGAGAAACAGGCTCTTGCCCTGGGGTGCTGCTGTAGCCCCTGGGGACAGAGCCACCCAGGTAAAGGGGACCCAGTATACTCATGATGCTCCCCCTTTCAGGACACAGGTTGTCACCAACTACAGCATAGGAAGGCCTCAACAATGCTCACTGGTGAACTCCTCATGGCCAGTTAGCAGTCCCCAGTAACCACCTACTGCGCACAAGTGTTCAGGAAGTCCCTTCTCAGATGTTCTTCCATTTGTTCCTAGAGCCATGCATGCAAGATGCTGTGAGGATTCAAGAGTGCTAAGTCACCCTGGAGCCCCCAAGATGCAGGACATGTATCCCTCCCTCCCTCCCTCCCTCCCTCCCTCCCTCCCTCCCTCCCTTCTTTCTTTCCTTCCTTTTTTAAAGAGAGTCTTATGTAGCCCAGGCTGACTCAAACTTGCTATATACCCGAGGGTAACCTTGAACTTACTCCTCCCCCCACCTCCTGAGTGCCGAGATTAAACTTGTGCCTCTACAGCTGGTTTACGTAACACTGAGGACAGAACCACACATGCCAGGCAAGCACTCTATCAACTGAACGACATTCCCCTTCCTGGGGTGTGGACTCTTAACGATGTCATAAAGAAAAAGTATGTGGCTCCTGTTCTGGGGCTTTGATTTAAACAGTAGGAGGTACCATTGCTATGAAGTGCTGACCACACATTATCAACCCCTTGAATAGCTCACGGAGCAGGCACAGTTACTAACCCATTCTGTGGTTGGCAACACTGATGAGCTCATAGAGCAGGGCATGGTGGCACTGATCAACCTAAGTCTAAACCTACACCTCACCTGTTTTCTCATCACCTCTTGGTCAGAAAAAGATACCCTCTTCTAACCTATCTCCACAGCCCCTGGCTGCTGGTGCAGCACATAGCCAGAAAGTGCCTAGTTCTTCAGACACTTATGGGTCCAGCGCATCCTGAGCAGCAGCTGGCCTACTAATTGGCTCTGACAAATAGTAGAGGGGAAAAACCCACAAAGAATAGAGCCCGGGTGAAATAAATATGCATGGTACCCAGAAGGCCTAAGATCCTAAGCCATCAATCACTGTCACCTACAGCTCTCACATTCACAAGCCCAACAAGGATGCCTAGGATTGGAACCAGCCTGCTTCTCATTCATCCATCCATCCTGAGAGAGAAACTGTCAGTCCCCAGTGGGAGATGCCCAGTAGCCTGTGAGAGAGCTGTAGGTCTCCATGTCCCTACTCATTGTGGTAAACTTGGGGTCCCTCCCCCATCCTGGAAATCAACTAGACACTTCAGGAGGCTCCTGCTTATGTGGCCAAATTGACAGCCTTGAGAAAGTCAGGGATGGGTCTTAGTAGCAAGAACTTGTGAAGGATAACAAAACAGGCAGAGACCACCAGGCCTTCACCATGGTGAGAATGATACTGTGGTTTCCCACATATCTCCTCAGGATGGGTTCCCTGGTTGTATCCCAACACTGTGTCTCTCTGTACTACCGCTCAAGGAACTCCTCAGCCTCCAGCAAGACACTTCCCTATTCAAGCCTGAGCATCTACCTCCCTTCTCCCTGAAGGCAAAGGCTCCTCTGCTGCTTCCTACATTGCAAGTGTCTAGAACAGTGTCTAGAACAGTGTCTAGAACAGAGCACAGCCAATCTTATTGGCTATTGGTTCTTCTTTTGAAAACAAGCCACAAAGCTGTGGTGGAAGACACACAGAGGCACAGCAGGACCCTTTGCATGCCCCTAGGACAGAGGATTTGTGTAAAGGACAGTTGAGTTGCCAGGCACAGCTCCAGCAGCCTCCATCTCTGCTTCCTCCTTTGGCTGCCCTAAGGAATAGCTCTGTCCCCAACTCAGGGTGTATGACCTCAGAACCAACCAAGTTCCCCTGTATGTGTCTCACACAGTCCTGGGGTTCCTCCACGTGGGCTGAGACCTTGGAGTCATGGATCAGTTCATGTGCAGACCCACAGGCTTAAAGGAGCTCATCTCAGAAGCCAAAGATGATGTTTGGTCCTGATGCTAATTAGCTTGCTGTTCAGGGACATTTGCCTCTGTAAAGCCCCAGGGAGCTCCCCACTACTGACCTTCCTTGGTTCAGCCTGCAGCTGGGAAGACACAGCTCATCTGCAGCTTTAATTCTGAACTAATTCCTAAAGCAAAGAGCTATGCACCACAGGGCAAGGGACCCTGGGAGTGTCTCAGGAGTCCAGTGAGTGACACCAAATGCCCTTGAGGAAGGCCTGGTCAAAGTTCAACTGACCACCCACCATAAGGAACCTGCCAGAGCAGCCGTGTCCAACAAATGCTCAGATTGCAGTATCTGAGTGTGGTGGCAATTGAGGTCAGTGATGCGCCCTGTGCTATGGAGCTAACTCCAGAGCAACTGAGAAGAGGATGGGGGGAAGCAAGGATGCAGAACAGATGCTTGGAGACAGGTGAGTATGCTGGGACATTCACGGAGCTAGGTTGTGTTTGGTACAGAGCTCTCAGAGAGAGGCCCCTGCTATGGTGTCTACAGACAAAGACTCTGGAAGCTGGGTCCATCTCACCCAGATATGCATAAAAGCAAAGATGAGACTCTCCCTGCCCCTTCCCAAGAAAATCCATGCTTGACTTGGAAATACAAGCCAGTGGTAATGCATTTGCACCCTAGGTTCAATTCCCAGAAAAAGAAGTTCCTGAAACTCTTCACTTACTAACTTCATCAATAATTAAACTTATTTATTTTACTTTTAACTATGTATATATAGGAGGGGTGCATGCACATGTGTGTGCAGGTGCCCATGGAATCCAGAAGAGAGCATCAGATGCCGTGGAGCTGGAATTATAGTTTTGAGCTGCCTGAATTGAGTGCTAGAAACTGAACTCAGGTCCTCTCCATGACCAGCAAGTGCTCTCAATCACTGAGTCATCTCTATAGCCCCAAAACTTATTGAAATTTAAAATATAAACATTATGCCTGGTGGTGGTGGTGCATGCCTTTAATCTTAGCACTTGGGAAGCAGAGGCTGGCAAATCTCTGTGAGTTCAAGGCCAGCCTGGTCTACAGAGCTAGTTACAGGACAGCCAGGGCTACACAGAGAAACCCTGTCTCAAAAAACCAAAATATATACATACATAGATATAGATATATAAACATTATTAAAACTGTACTGATCTATCATCTATATGGTGGAATTGGCATTTAAACTGCAAGGAAGACCTTGTCTATGTTCTCTGTATATTGAAAGTTAATTAAAATATTTAAGTCGTTCCCAAAAAGATCCCAAGGAGGTGAGTTTGTAATGCAGTTTTTAAAAGATTTATTCTTATATGTGTGTTCGGGCACACATGCATTGTATGAATGCCACATATGTAGGGGTGCCCACAGAAGTCAGAAAAGGGCGTTGGATACTTTAGAACTGGAATTACAGGCAGATGTGCCCAATGTGACTGCTGGGAGCCAAACTCAGGTCTACATCAAGTGCTCTTAACCACTGAGCTGGCTCACCCTGAAATGGTTTCATAACATCTAGAAACTGGATAAACTGTCAGCTTTTAACATACTCGCTTCTGCCTTTTCCTTCTCAACTGTACAGTACCCTTTGTCTTGACTATAAATTAGGATTAATGTAGCCCACCTTTCTACAATTCCATACTTGGTATTATTAAACTTCAAGATGTAGTTCAGTGGTTGAGCACTTGCCTACATGCACGAGGCCTTAGGTCCAAGTCCCAGCAAAAAAAAAAGGGGGGGGGGATAAAAAGAGAGAAAATCCAACTAACTCTTAATTGACTAATTCCATCAACAGTCAAACTTCTAAGACAGTGGGCATAGCTCAGTGGTAGAGCATTTGTCTAGAATGCTCAAGGCCCTGGGTTCAATCCACAGCAACACAGAAAAAATTCAACTCTTGATTGTATTTTATTTTTCAAATGTCTCCCTACTGTGGCTTCCCTCTCTCTAGCAGTTACCTAGGCTTCCCAGGTAGTGGTCGTTCATCGTCCTTGGAGTGGCTCCCCCTTCTCCTCTGCCACACTCAAAAACTCCTTGTCATGGTAATTAACCGGTTCTATTCCTTGGTTTAGCAATTAGATTCAAATTCTCTTTACCCACAGCTCTAAGTACCGTCCAGCAAGAGAGCAGATCTTGATCCCTACTTAGATAGGATCCCATCCTCCTGTCCTCTGTGTCCTAGACCCACAGAAAGCTTGCCTAATTGTGAGAATTCACCAGTGGTTAGAGAGGGGAGGCTGAGCCGAAGGGCAAAGGCTACAGCAGAGCCTCTTACGCTGTAGAGCACTGCCCTGAATCCAGTGTTCCTCCACCAGTGCCCTGTCTCTCAGCTACGGTATTGAATCCTTGCCTTCTTCCCATTCCCTCCTAACTACACTGAAGACCCCTTCCACGCTCAGGAGTTGGAGGGCACAGCTCCAATGTCAGCTCTTTGCATGCACAGGTATCAGGATCTGCAAATGTGTCTGACGTGGCTGTGTTGGCAGTTTCCACAGTGTCGCTGACAGGAGATGGCCACTTGAAGCTGATCTTTCAACAAGGACATCCCCAAGTGCATTTGAAGGCTCTGCAGGAGGGCAGCTACTTCAAGTTCTAAATCTCGTCTTTGTCAAGGCAAACTAGAGCAAGCCACCTGGCAATAGAAACACAGGATTTTGTGCAGCGTCCTTTCCAAGTCACAAGAGCTCTGTTGCAAGGAAAGATGACATGGACATGGCTGGATGACACTTGAGCACATCTCCTGCTGGGCTGACACCTCACCATCGCCCAGCAAGTGGAGGCTCTGTAGTTAACAAGGGCTTTGCCATCTTTGCCATCTAATCCTGGTGATCTGTGGGGGGTGGGGGCAGGCAGCAATAGGAAATCCCGGGGAGCTAGAGAAAAGGAGCTACAGAGAGCTCTGAGACAGTCTTTGGGGACACAGCCCAGTTAGAGGACAGCATTTTGTGCCCCAGGACCCCTAGCAAGGACAGGGAGTGGAAGGAAAGAGGCAGGAACATGAGGGAGTATGCTACACGGTTGTACCCTCCGGACTGAACTAGCAACGTTGTCTCCTGCAGCAAAGAGAGAGGCATAAAAGTCTCAGAAAGTACACAAAACTCGCAAGGTTCAGGATGAGCTGAGGACTCAGAGAACTCTTGAGAGTTAGGGATTCACAAGGCCAGTCGCCAAGGTTACATAAGCAGTAACGCTGAATCGCTGTGGGAGGAGCCTCAAAAGTGCAGCCATCACGCAGCCATGCCCCTGGAAGCAGCCTCAGTACACACTCCGGTTACTAGGTTGAACTGGAATGGAACTGTCCCTTTCGTCTGTTTGGTGCCTTATCTGAGGTGAATAGACATTTGCTCATATCTCCCCAGGAAAAGTCAAAAGAGGAAAGAAAAAGGGAGAAACGGGGGATGTGAATCTGGATACCAGGAGGGCGCCATCCTTCAAGGCTGTGAGGGGCCAATTCCTCCACAAAGGTTCCCTTGTCTCTCCTGCACCTGTAAACATTCAGTCCTGACTTCAAACTGCTCAAATAGCCTTCTCTGTGGTGCAGCCGCCTCACGCTGAAGGGAGAGTGCAGACCCTCCAACACACGTTCACTGAGCAGCCTGCAGCGGTAACAACAGTCATCGCTCACATCTCCGTGATAGCAAACAATATTCGCTTCTTTCCCATACCACACTGCATGTTTCAGGGGAGGGAACTGATCCCTGTGGCCATCCGGGGATCCAAGCTGAGGAGGCACCACTTCAACACAGATTGAGCCAGGGGAAGACTCCCTGTAACCCCCACGCTAGCTTTTACAGCTTCTGCTCAGTCACTAATACCCCTCAGGAGGAAATGTAGAAGTGCCATTGATCAACAGAGGGAACAGAGATGAGCATGACTCCAGAACAGCCATACCACATCAGGCTCTATCCTAAGTCTGGAAGAAAAGCATTAGTTGTATTTTTTAGATGCAGAAACCAAGGCTCAAGGACACCAAATGTAGGTATCAAGGCAGTGGTCCAGTAAGAAACGAGAGTAGCGCTCAGAACAGAACAAAGCTGCCCGTTCCACACTCTCTCCCCAGAGGAGTGACTCACTTCCTCCTCTCTCCCATCAGACCCTGAGTTCTTGAAAGGGAACTAGGCCTTCTTGGTCTAGCCAGCAGTGTCAGGTGCTCCAAACTGTCTGCAGAGTGAGTTTGTCAATTCCACCCCAGGGACACATGAGTCAGGACTGGATGTTTAGCCCTTCCCTGCCAGGCTGGGGCTCTGCCAGTACCAGAATCAGAACCACGGACATTTCTGAGATGTGTTGCCTGGAGAACCTAGGGTCCACTTGGGAGTTCTCTGGGGATACAGGAGGGTCTGAAGTCCCATCTTGCTTCTGCTGTGGAACACACTCAGTCCCAAACAAGCTAGCCAGAAAAATCTGGAAAGTTGTAAACAAATGTCTTCCAGTTTTTTCATCAGTGCGGGCTTAACCACATTGCCTGCGAGCTTATTAAATAAAGTAAATTAGGTCTCAATTATTTGCTTGCACACCAGGCAGGAAAAAATGAAATTTTCAATTTAAAAGTAATATTGCTATTAATATGCAGAAGCGGGTCTGAAATTGGACTTTCTGTGCCTTCCTGCTGAGAGAGGTCAGAGGAGAAAGATTCTCACAAAGTGGGCTCCTCCCCATCAGGCACCTGCTGGACAAGCCCCAGGCCTGTTCAGGGTAGGGGACACCAGGGTGCCTGGAAAAGCAGCTTGGGAAAGGACGGTATCATTAAACCATTTCATTTAATCTCCTTATTTTCCTCAGTTGTGAGAACCTCATCGCCAGATGCCCTGATTTAACATGGCCTTCGTTATCAAAAAATCTAAATGGGGCACATTCCAGTGCCAGAATTTACAGTTTTTAACGGAAAAGGAGATCTAGGAACAGGGAAGGATGTGCTTAACTTATCAGCCCCACATTCAAAGAGCAGCTCCCCCAGGGCATCTGCAAAGAAGAGGCCCTTCAATCACCTGTGAGGCTTGATTTGGGCTCCACCAAAGCTGTGAGCTCTGGAAGCCAAGTTAGTATCTTGGATGGTCATGATGGTCACCTTTTGGGTCCCTCCTTCCAGAAACAGTTCTTCCTCAAGGACTTCGACCATAATAAGTATATAGTGAGTCAAATGGAATAAAAATAACCTTTCCTGGGTAGAGGGGTTAAAGATCTGGAGGGTGGCCTGGAAATAATGATAAGTCACATGGGGTGCCAAGTGCAGGATGGTGCTAACTGGTTCCAGTCTAGCCAAGGACAGGATGAGCAAGCAAGATGCTCAAACCACAGCAGAAGGAATCAGGTAGGCAGGCAGAGCCAGAGACAGCCAGGGACCTTTTGGGGACAGGTTGGTCTCATCCCTGGAGACAACGTGTCACAATGGATAAAGAGTGCAGCTCTGGGACTCTGACATCTCCTAGAGGGGTGACCTCAAGCAAGCCAAATGCTCTAAACTTCTGTTGTGCACTGAAACATAGGTTGAATGTTGGTTCTGGGTTCTTGGGGTCCTTCTGAGGATTAAAACATTAAGCACATGAAGTATTTGTTTTGAACGTGGCACATGGGAAAAAGAGAGACTCACCATGTGGAGTATTGGGGTACACACCACATTTCTCAGGGTTGCTCTGTGAAGACATTATCATCAGTGGGAGAGATTTGCTTCCAGAGCATTCCAGCATCCACACAGGAAAGTTTCTCACGTGTGTGTGTGTGTGTGTGTGTGTGTGTGTGTGTGTGTGTGTGTATTCTATCTATTGTGTGTGCAGCCATGCACATAATCCTAAGTACATGGGGGGGTGGTGGTGGCAGAGGACAACTTAGGGTGTTGTTCCTCACAAGCAGTCTCCCCTGCTTTTTGAGATGTCGTCTCTCACTGGGATCCGGAGCTCCCCAGGGAACCTGTGTGCATCTACAGCACAGGTTTATAGATGTCTATCACGACACCCAGTGTTTTTGTGTGGATGCCAGAGATCAATCAGGTCCTGATGCTTTTGTAGCAAGTGTATCAGCTGAGCTATCTCCCTAGTTGTTTCTGTTTGTGATGCTGGGATGAACCCAGGGCCTTGTCCGTGCTTGGCAACCGCTACACCTCTGAGCTGTGCACCCAGTCCTGCTTCGGCTTTCACTGAAATGGCGACAATCGATGTCAGAGGGAGACATGGCAGGCTGATGGGGAGAGGAGGAGAGACACTGGAGGGAGGGAATGAGTGTTGAGAGGAAAGATACCACCCCAGGTGGCCCCAGTGATGAGGGAATAAGTTCCCTCTCCAAAGCAAGTGAAGAGCTGACGCCTGCCTCAGAAGGTCGCCCCAGTGGGGAGGGCTGAGCTTCCTCCCTCTGTTCATTCAGGCTCCAAATGCCAGGTCTTCAAGGTCGGCGAGGACGGCTCCTCTTTCAGTGCCTGCCACCAGATCTGTGAGGGAGGTCCTATTACTCATCTAGCCACATTTACATCTTCCCCAGTTCAGACCTTGCACACCTTCTGAGCTACCCCTTACCCGGACGACCCCGAGTTCTGCTCTCAGTCACACAGGACAAACACTGGAGTGCCCAGCCACTCAAGTCTGCATCTGCCACGTTTCTCTGCTTCCTGAGCAGTTGGACTAACCTCCTGTGGCCAGTCCTACCACGACCGCACCAGTCCAGCGGCTGCAGCCGCATGGCCCATGCTCTGCAGCACCGGTGATTTTCCATGTTTATGTGACACCTCCGCGGAGACATCCAGGGGAAATTAACACTGAGGCGGATGGCTGCGTTTCTTCTATACATCAGCTCCTGGCCTCCTCCACCAGCAGCCCAAATCGCCCCCTAGAGAACCCAGGTAATTCATTCAGCTTCCCCCAAACCCATACATCCTCCAAACACTCCCAGGAATGACCGTGTGCACCTGCATCCCGCCTGCTCTCTGCCCTCACTGCCTGTCGCCTTGCAGAGAGACCACATGCTTCTCCAATGTCACTGCATGTGACACGGAAGGAAGGGAGCCAATGCAGGAGAAGGCTCACAGCAGCTCCAGCTTGCAGCCCCCTGCCAAACCTCCCATCCCTAGAGTCCTAAAGTCTCCTGCCAGCCACCCACAAAAAAAGAAAGGGGGAGGGAGAGAGAAGAGAGAAAGAAAGAAAGAAGATAAAGTGCTTCCCCTGGAACAAACCTCCAGGAGCTGCTGCTAAGGAAGACACGGGTATCTTACCCCTCACTGAAACGGCACACAAGGAAGATGACCAAAGAGACAGGGAGGGTCATGTCTGAGAATATACAGAAGCTGCTCTGGGAAATTATAAATGTTTGCCATCACACCCACCCAAACCCCGGTACACACACACACACACACACACACACACACACACACACACACACACCAGTAATAACTCTGGCAACTGACCCTTCTCACCACTAGCCAGGAGCCAGGCACTACGACTTTATGCACTGTTGATTTCTGCCCCCACCCATGTCATAGGGAAATGAAGGGGGGAGGGGGAGGGGAGGGGGAGGGGGAGAGAAAGGTAAGCCAGACTAGTCAAACCTAAGACAATCTCACCCCGAAACTGCTGCAAGAAAGGGACTCGGAGGCTGCATCTCTGAGCTTGTGTGCAGAAGCTGAGGGTGGTCCTCATGCATCAGGGAGCCAACCCATCCTGGGACCTTTACCATGAAAGTCAAATGTCCCCTGAGTGGCCTCATCTCCTGGCCCTGCCAGGCTATGCTTCTGGTGGACCACTCACACATGAGAAGGAGTCAGAGGCTGAGGTCCATGTGCCTGAGCTCACTGTGGCACACTCACGTCACTAAGAACATTTGGGGGAATTCTCTTCCCATTTTGTTTTGCTTGCTTGAGGCAGCTAAAGCAAGACTCTGGAACACCTGCGTTCCACCTTGTTATAGTGACCTCTGGTGGTCACGAGCCAGACATTGCATAATTTCTAGCAACTGAGTAGCTAATGCCGTCTAAGAGAAGGGCAGTAAAGGGGGTAAGTGGGAGTCAGGAGCAGCTGGCAGCAGGCTGAAGGGAGAAGGCTGACTGTCACCTGACCCCGAGTAGCCCAGTCAGGCTCTTGGACCATACCCCAAGCTCTGAGTGCCAGCCTGCAGCCATGCCTCAGCTATTGCTGCCCCTCCCCCCACCAGCTGGTAGCATCTCCATGCCAGGCTTAGAGGGCACAAGCCCACGGAGGTTTGGAAAGGGAGAAGGGAAGGTTTCTAGAAGACTTGAGGTCTCATCTCTGCCACCAGTCTTGCTCTGCCTCCTTTGGAGCTCCTGAGATAAATCGGGGAGCTGCACACAAGCCCCCACCAAGAGAAAGCCAAGGGGGGCTGCTGCCTATAAACCATCCAGGCCAAGGGGCCAGAGCTTCAGCTCGCCTCCAGAGGCTCATCCTTACACATGTCACTGCCCACAATGACAGATTCTCACAAGTCCCTGCAGGGACTGGTCAGGAGTGCCTTAGCCTCTGTGTCTGGAATATGAAGACAGGATCACTCCCCTGGCATTCTTGGGGACTCAAAATGGATGGAGAATTATCAATATTGCCTCAATTTTCCTTTCTCTATGAGAAGACATCAGCAAACCTTCCTGCCAAGGATGGTACAAGGATCATTAAAAGGAAAATGTCCATGGTAATTGCGCCTTTATGCATATTTCTTCACTCTGAAATTCTGTAACACAATAAAGCTTCCATTCCCCCAGAACTGTCTCTTCAGCATGTTCTTGCATTATGCTTAATTTCATAAGAGTTTCTCGGCCCCACATAACGACACAGTTCAATGCAAAATCAGATATAAATCTCGCTTAAGAGACTCTCAACAGGAATTTCATCTAAAACTGTAAATGTTAAAAGATTCTGGCTCTGATTTATGCTATGTTGTGTATGTGTTCAAAGAGAGCTCTTCGCCGTCCCTCTCAGACGGTAGGTTCTCCTAGAACCACAGCACCTATGCCCTGGTCTCCCCAGGTCGGACTCCCCTGGTTTCTCTGTCCTGGATGTGGAAACAGAGACGTGGCCAAGTCCAGCTTCAGTGCACCTGGGACATGGTGTGTGAGATGAGAAAAGACTATCCTGCCCCTGAGTAGCTCAGGAGCAACTTTGAGGTCACTTCCTTGCTTTTCCAAACAGCAGGACATCATACGGGCCTCCATATCCTGCCCCTGCTTGCCCCAATCTCTATAAAGACTGGAAAGGAGGTCAGAAGGAGATCCCTCAATCGGGATGCTGGAGTGAATTGTACCTGGCCATGATCCCAACTCTCAGCTCCCTAAGTGCACTGTAAACCCCAGCCAGAGACGGCATATATGTCTGGCTGGGTCCTGGACAGGGCACTTGAGATGCCGGCTGTGAATCCATGATGAAACAATTGAATCCACGGAGGCATTCATCTATTGTCTGAGCGTATTTAAATGTTTTTAATATGCAGATTATTTACAGACCAGGCTGCTACATCTCCGAAGCAAGCATTACAGTCCGTCATATAAAACTGTATCCAGGCAATTTTATTACAGCCTATCGTGCGCACGCCGTGCTTAGACAGCTTATAATACACAAATTATTTACATCGTGAAAACATCTCTGTGGCCCTGGCTTTCCACTTTCGGCAAAAGACAACACTGCTGCAGTAGATTACACTGAAATACGCGGGCTGGCTTCTGGAACTCCCAACTTTATATTCCAGAATGCTAAAAGCCAAAAAAAATAAAAGATACAAACTCACAGTTAGTGTTTGAAGTCCAGCATGTCTAAAAATGCGTTTGATGGGTAGAGCTATCATGAGCTGGAAGCCCCCCCCCAAAAAAAACCAAATAAGTCAGGGCTCCACAATTGTAAAATCCATTTATTTAAAGAAGATTGAGGTTTCCAAGTCTTGTGATAGCATTTAACATATTTAAAAATATGCACTGTGAAGCTCTAAAAGTCCCTGAATTCATCCATAAAAAAATAAAAAAGAAATGCCTTACCACTTCTAATGGACTCCACCCAACTTGGAGCAGAATCTGTGGTACACGCCCCCAGAAGAAAAGGAATTGAAATGACTTGTCTCCATATCTTTCCAGGAAAGTGGATTAAATATAGATATGCACTCCCCCCCAACACCCGCTATAGGCTGCCCATTTTCCTCCTACACACTACAGCCCACGAAACTAAGAGAAAATTAGCAAGCCTGTTTAAGTTCTTGGATGCCTGATGGTGACAAATCCAAGGGCTCCAGCTTTGTGCCTCCTAACTCTGTCGTAGACTTTAAAGCCATTCCATCAGCCAGGTTGACACATGCCAATTAGCTTTGAGTGTTTCACAGCACATCCATGCACATCCTCCAAACCTCTCCCATTTGTTCCCCAATATGCCATTAAATGAGACTTCTGTATGACAGTTCAAATGTGACAGGAAGTTCTACTATTTTAATTCAGACCCCTCGTGCCCAGATACCAGGAAGGACCCCAGGCTTAGTGACAAATGTCTCTAAGTCGAGGAGTCTCTTTCTGTGCCCTTTGAAACATGAAAGGCAGAAGTTGCTTGAACATTTTGCATCTTCACAAATGAAGGAAAAGTTTCTAGAACTCTTCCAAAAGAAAGAGGATGGAAGGAGGAAGGGGAGGACAAGAGAGGGGGAAGGAAATAGAAGAGGGGGAAGGAAATAGAAGAGGGGGAAGGAAATAGAAGGGAGAAGGAAATAGAAGGGGGAAGGACATAGAAGGGGGAAGGAAATAGAAGGGGAAGGACATAGAAGAGGGGGAGGAAATAGAAGAGGGGGAGGAAATAGAAGGGGGGAGGCAGCAGTGGCCGCAGTACCGCAGACCAGCAATATATTGCAAAGCATCATTCACACACAACAATATAAAGTAAAATCGACACTACTGAGGAGCCGTGCTCCAGGTAGATCACAGAAATATTTTGCCATCATCCTCATAGGTGAGCACCTTCAGCACCTGTATCATTACCAAAGCCAGCACTTCTGAAGCTCTACAAATGAGCAGCGCTCTCTGAGGGATGCTGTGCCCGTGTGCAGATAGATTTGAGAAGCAGCAACTGAGCAAACGGGTGTAAACTGTCAAAATTTCTGGTAACTGTGGAAGCTGGTTGATGGGCACATCAGGTTTTTTAAAAAGAAAAACTGAACTTTATTATACAATCAAAACCGAAATGACCTACTTTCCGATTAAAGTCACAAAATACTAATTCTTCACTTAATATGGCATTGATCTCCTCTTGCCAATGTGCGCGTGGCTCTTTGTTCTATTTTACATCTGCACTAGGAGCCACCATCTGCGAACCGTTCTTCCCTGACGGACATCTAACGTACCATGTGACTGAGCCACAACCGTCTCCGAGCGTGTCTCTGAACACACAGAACAGCATTTCTGGAGGACAAATCCCTTCTTGTGGACTCTAAGAATAGACATGTGATCTCCTGACACAGTGATACCAGTTCACCATGGCTGTGAGTGACATGGCGCACATTCTCCACAAACCATTGTGTAGACCTCTCCCAAACATCGAATTCAACCTCAATTAAGGATGCTGGAAAGTCAAGTAGAATGACTTGCCCAGGCTCTCGTGTGTGTGCTTGTGTGTGCTTGTATGTTCATGTGTGTGTGTGTGTGTGTGTGTGTGTGTGTGTGTGTGTGTGTGTGTGTGTGTTGGGTGCCGCACAGGTGCACATGTGTGCAGGCAGGTATGTGTTCATGTGTGTGCATATGTGGTGGAAGATTGGAGAAGAACCTTGGCTGCCACTTCTCAGGTACCCTGCAACTTGATTTTGTTGGGTTTGGAGTTTATTTTTTGTTGCGACAAGGGTTCTCATTGGCTGGCTGGCTAGTGAGCCAGTCTGGGGATAAAACTATAATCGCAGTGCTTGCTTCAAGCACTTTACTGACCTGGCATCTCCCCAGCCCTTCCCAAGAGCTCACAGACAGGAAGTAGGAGCCTGACTCCAAAGCTGATCATTTTATTTGGCTGGTTTGGGGGTTCTGTGGGCTTTTCGATTTGTTTTGCTTTGTTTGTGGGAGTGTTTGGTTGTTTGCTGTTTGTTTGTTTGTAGATGAGGTCTTGTGTAGCTAAGGCTGGCTTTGAACCTGTCATCCTCCTGACCCCACTTCCCAAGTGCAGGGATTATGGGTGTGTGCCACTGTGCACCATACTGGCTGAGAAAAGGAACCCTTGTTGCTGGCTGTGTCTAGGGCTCTGCTCTGTGTTGTTCCATTTTGGAAAAGATGTGAGATGAGAATCAGCAGAGATGGTTTTCTTTTCATTTTTTTTTTTTTTAGGATTTCTTTTTATTGCTTAAAACTGTGTGTGCATGTACGCAGAAGCCCGATGAAGATGAGACTTCAGATGCCCTGGGGCTGGAGTTACAGATGGTTAGGAGCCCCCTGATGTGGGTGCTGAGAATCCAACTGTGGTCCTCTAGAAGAGCAGTGTGGACTCAAACACTCAGTCATCTCTTCAGCCCCCTTTCTATGGACTTTGCAGGAACCGATCCCCTTTCCTTTTGCTGTGTGTATACTTAAGCATTCAGTTGCTGATGCTTCTTACTAGTAAAATACCCTTAAAACTGTAGGTCTTAGCATTTTTTTATTTTTTTACATTTTTATGCCTTTTTGTTTGGAAGTTTGGTTTTGTCTTTTTTTTTTTTTTTTTTTTTTGAGACAAGTTTTCACACTGTGTCTCAGGCTTACCTGCAACTCACTATGTGGCCCACCTTGCCTCAAACTCATGGCAGTCCTCCTGCCTCAGATGTCCTAGGTGCTGTGATTACAGGTGTGCGCCACCACCGCCCGGCAGAGCTTATCATTTTAATCAGCATAATTATAGACTGTGACAAAAGATCAAATCCAAATGTTGCCTCCCCATAGCATTTGAGGGCCGCCGTATCCCCAGGCTGTTGGTTTTAAATTTATCTAAAATTCAAAGAAAACTCTCCCCAAGTACCTTGAAGACCAAAACTCAGAGAGCACCACAGACAGGTTTGCAGGGCAGGGAGGCCTCGCTCCTTGCCCAGGGGGAGTTGGTCCACTCATCAAGCCCTCCTCCCTCTGCATCCACCCGCCCCTCTGCGCAGCACAGACCCTCTGGGTCCTTCACAGATGCTGCTCTACAGATACCCAGCCCATCTTCCCAGATGCATCCAAGTCATCTCAAGTATTTCTTTATCAGACAGCTGCAACCACAAAGGCTTAATGGGCGCGTAAGTACACCATCTTTCTCTACATCATCTACACAATTAATTCAAGTAAATCTTTAGGCAATCTTTGATATATCTGAGGGGCATTATTAGCAATGACCTCAAAAGGTCTTCTTGTTTTATTACCTAAAACATTAGGAAAGATGCCATTAAAAGGTTGACTAAGTAAAAGGTTAACTAAGAAGCCTTCCAGCGGTCGGCCACAGCACAAGGCAAATGACCAAGTCTTCCAGGAAACACTGCCTCTAAGAGGCTGCAGGCCCTTCGGCTCATGACACACAACCTATGGTCCCAAAACCACTGCATCGCTGTTGCCATAGCAACAAAGGGAATGTCCCGATAGCGCTGACTCGTTCTTTGCGGCAACACAGCAAGCCATGCCAGAACAAAAATGGGAGACAAGCTGAGTGAGGAGAGACAGCAGCAGGGTGTCTGAAGCGCAGAGAGCAGCTTAGAGGTAGACAACGTGGAGAAGACACAAACCCCAAGTCCTGGACGCCAGGCTCCAGCCATGACTTTATAGCTGACTGGCAATGTGACATTGGACAAGTTACTTAACACTTATGAATGGGAGACATCGTGGCTGCGCAGCCAGGGAAAGCCATGCATCCTGGGTGGCAACAGAGCTGAGCATGAAAGGAGGTGGTGGCCCTGGCAGACCACAGTCTCTCCGCTGAGGGCAGCTACTGGCATTATTGCTAAAAACTGGGGGCAGGTCTGGCGGGCTAGTGTTCGCTTAGCATTTTCCACAGCTTTGAGATTCGATTGTGTGTTTATGGCATTTTCCTCCCTTTTCTGTACTTCTTGATGCTGGTAGAAGTTTGAGCGTTCTAGAATCTATAAGAAGTAACCAAGTGGACACCACCCAGCCACATCTTCTGATCGTAATATTTTGCTAGATCAATTTATTTTTTAGAAATTGTAAACAAGGAACCAAAGCAATTGTTCAGTCTCTAAAGCACTCTCCAGGCAAATATGAGGACCTAAATTTGACCCTAGCACGCGAGCACCCATGCGCGTGCACACACACATGCACACACATACACACACACACACACACATACACACACAGCTGGGTACAGTGGCATACATCTGTGATCTGCTGCTAGAGAGATGGACACAAGAGAAACCCTGAAACTCACGGGCCAGTCAGTTCAGCTGAATCGGTGTACTCCAGGCCATTGAGAGACTAAGAGGGAGGGCAACTGAGGATGCCACCCAGTGCCACCCTCTAACCTCCATGGGCACACATGCTCACAGATGACCAGAGCTCATGTCTGTACTTCCCCTGGCTCTCCTCTCGCTCTCAGGTAGCCAGTGACTTCCAGTACATAAGTACTGCCCTAGTTAGCGTTAACTGTCAACTTAACGCAGGCTAGAGTCCCTGAGAAGGGGACCTCCTTTGAGGAATTGCCCAGGTCAGACTGGACAACTGGCATGTCTGTGGGGGATTGTCTTGATTGTTAATTGACACAGGAGTTTCTGCTTCAAGTGCCTGCCCTGACATCTCTCCGCGATGGGCTGTGACCTGGAAGCAGAAGCCAAATAAACCCTTTCCTCCCCAACCTGCCTTTGGCCACTGTGTTTCAGCACAGCAATAGAAACCCCAACTAAGACAGAAAACTGTGCTCCCAGCATGGTGATGTCATCAAGGGGTGGAGACTTTAAGAGGCGGGGCTTAGCAGTGTGTCCTTAAATCATGGGGACATGCCCTAGGCTGGGATTAATGACATTCTCAGAGGGGGCTGGTGTCCTTTTCTCCTGCTGAGACCATAACAGGAAGTGGCAGGAAGGGGGCAGGGCTTGTTTTGGTCAGTGTTTTATCACAGCAACAGAAGGCCAAGTAGGGCAAGCACACAGTCAAGCTTATATGGACTATAACACACACTACATTTCTTTTTAAACTTGTTTTTATGTAACTCTTTTGATATCTAGACACGTAAATACCCTTATCTTAGTTTTCAATGCTGTGTACTAATCCATCCCAAAAATATGTTCATAATTTGTATGTTCATTCTACCACAGAAGACTGTTTAAATGGTTTCACATTCATCCTAGCGTACACAGTGCTACAGAGAACGTGCTTGCACAGAACTCCAGGCAAGGGTACAGGGGCATCTGTGTACAAGAAAGTACTCTGATATGGTCCCTTGAGACCACCCATGAGACTTCAAACCTGATTTTTAGGGCACTGAGGAGTGACTTTCTTTTTTCGACATGTTGACATTCAGATGGCTGGAGCTAAAGCAGTGGCGGATAACACTCGGGTCTCAGCAAGAGAAGAACAACAGCGCCCAGAAACACGTGCGCACTCTCTCCTTAGTTTATGTAGGAATTCCTTCAAGGGCATTGGGGGGTGGGGGGATATTGTGGCGAGGAGAGTAAAACAGATGATACAAAGAGCAAAAGGAGAATAATGGGAAGGAGGTTTAGGTGAGGAGAGAGGTGGAGAGTCGAGCAGGGGATGGGGGTGGGAAGGGACAATTAACACTAAGGATGTTGTTGGGGGTTTTTTTGGGTTTTTTTGGTTTTGGTTTTGGTTTTGGTTTTTCAAGACAGGGTTTCTCGTGTAGCTTTGCACCTTTCCTGGATCTCGCTCTGTAGACGAGGCTGGCCTCGAACTCACAAAGATCCACCTGCCTCTGCCTCCCGAGTGCTGGGATTAAAGGCGTGCGCCACCACCGCCCAGCCTCACTAAGGATGTTTGAAAAGGCCATATGCAAACCCACCCTTTTATAGGCTTTATAGAAGAGACAGACAGAGAAGGAGATTCATATAAAAGAGTTTCATTGAGTTACCCTACACATGGGATAATACTCATCCCAGAAGACATAGTTTGCCAAATAAAAATTCCAGTGCCAAGTGTGGGATACCTCCTCTCAAGTTGTTGGTCAGGGGTGTCCCCAGAGACCACCCAAACAATACAGGCTATTATCATTGCTCTTGGTTGCCCACCAGAACTTGATGGTGAGACCCTAATTGCTAAAGACACCACATGCTTTAATCACAGGACATGGAGACATCAAGCTAGATGGCCAGGAGTCTTCCTCTACGGTGACCAGATTTCACAGTAGTGATTTTGGGTTGAATTTAATGCCTACTCCATGGAAGGAAACACATGCCCAGTACTGTAAATCTGCCCGGGAACCCATGCCTGGGAGCTCATAGGTCCCAGAGATGAACCTACTACTTTTCTCCCTGGACATGGTATAAAGTCACCCTCTATGTTCTTGTTGCTTTTCTCATAGATTAGTGCAGCCTCAGGCCTCATCAGAGAAGCTTCTTTGTGGGGTAGACAGTGGTTGATTCAGAAGCAGAGGATAATCGAGAGAGCACTCAGCCACAGGGACATCTATACCAAACCCCTTCCCAAGGCTCAGAGACCATCATGGACGTGGGGGCAGAAAGACTGGAAGAGTCAGGAGAGGACAAGAGGAAAACAATGTCTTCTGGATATGATGGGAACATACTCATGAGCTCACAGCATCTGTGGCTGCCTGCACATGGCCTTCACAAGATCAAGCCAACCATCATTCTAGAATGGAGAGGGAAGGAGATATGACCAGTTGATGGATTCCAGGAAAGGCAGCTTTCCTTAAGGGTGTGGCCCCTGGTAAATTGACTACACTTCAGTAGGGGCCCCATGCCTATAAATATCCGAGCAGCACTAGTTGGACTCCAACGGGTTGTTTAGAAACAAAGATGGCATGAAGTTGGGAGGGAGTGGGAAGAGGGGCTGGATCTGTGAGGAGTCCAGGAGGAAATGGTAGTAAATATGACCAAAAACATCTCATGAACTTATCAAAGGATAAAAATACTGTTTTGTTGTAAAGAATTCCTTAATGGGAGTGGGCATATGGCTCAGTTGGTAGAGTGTTGGTCTAGCACACACCAAGTCCTTGGTTCAGTCCTCAGCACCACACATACTGGAGATCACAAGTGTGAGGTCATCCTTGGCTGCATAGTGAGTTCAAGGACACATAAACTACATGACATCCTGTTTCAAAAAAGGGGGAGGCTAAAGAGACAGCTAAGTGGATAAAGCCCTTGCAATTCCAGAATGAGGGCATGAGTTCAAATCCCCAGAACCTATTTAAAATACAAGCATGATTGTACACACCTGAAACCCAAGTTTTAGGGAGTAGGAGCAGAGGCAGGTGAATCCGAGAGGGGTTACTAGCTAGTTAACCTATCCAAATCAGCAAGCTCTGGGTATATTTTATACACTGTCTCAAAAAATAAGGTAAAAAGCAATAGAGGAAGGCACCTGGCAACCGCTGACCTCTACATACATGGGCATGCACACACATGTTTATAACATAACAAACACACACACACACACACACACACACACACACACACTCCTTCCTGGAATGATAAAAAACAAATGAGTTGAGTTTAGTGTTCTCAGTCCCTGATCGTGTATAACAAAATGGAAGTACACACTGAGGATCTCTCCCATAGGCTGAAGGATGATGATTATCTTGAAAGAAAGAATTCCATGAGTGCTTGAGTTGCAAGACAAACTATCCACTTCTCAATGAATGCCAACTTGCAAACCAAAGAATGCTCTTTAGACTTAAGTATTTGCCAGGACTTGAGCTTCTCTCCAAGATAGTAACTAAGAAGTGGGCATGTGCAGAACCTTGGTTCTCCAGACACAGACATCTGGCAAGGAAGGAGCAGGCCTGTGAGAGATGGGAGACATACAAGGTGAGCCCTGCAGCCTCCTTCAATGACTTGCTATGAAGTTTCCAGGCCATGGCACAAGAAGGGGACCCAGGCCTAGAAATCTCCTTGAATTGAGGAGAAGGAGCTATAAATGGAAGTAACCAAGATCACTGAAGCCCAAAGACAGAACAGGGGAAAAGCCATGGAGAGGGTGCTCTTCAAGTAGTCATGTAAATACAGATCCACACATGTATCTGAGGCCACACAGCAAACCAACCAACGGGATAGACAGCCACCCCTCCATGCACACATCAAAGTAGAATGATACCTGTTTCCGACACCAAGCATGGAAATATTCACAACATAAAAGGCATAGGGTAGATCTCCCAATAGGAGAAAAATTAACTCCAGACTCAAAGCTGCTGAGGACCAAGTAACAAAGCTTAAAAACAAGACCTGAGATGTTTCATCTGATTCCAAAGGATGTAAGCATGCTCCAGAACAAAGCTCATGAATATTTATAAGAGAAGAAATGTAGCAAGCCTCCCAACATGGTAAACGCGTAATGTCTGAGATGAAACGGAAAATTCCCAGGTATGCAAAGGAGCAAGAAAATGTGACTTATAATGAGGAAAATCAATCACAAACAAATCAGAAATTATACAATGATGGAATTAGCGGATAAGAAGATTGAAGGCATGAGGAAGAAGTGCGGAAATTTTAAACAGACCAAAGCAAAGCTTCTAGAGACGAAAATTGCAATCAAAATCTAAGGTGCAACTGGAGTGGCAAACAATGGATGAGATGAACAGAAAATCAGGTGTCACCAAAGGAAACGCTGAGCTAAAGCCTGCAATAGAAACTGTCAGAAACGAAATGCAGGGTGAAAAGGGATGCTGGGAATGGTGGAGCTCGGCTGCAATCCCAGCACCTGGGAGGTGGAGGCAGGGCGTTCATGCGAGTCCTTGGCTACACATTGAGCTCAAAGTCAGCCTGTGCTACATGAGACCCTGTCTCAAAACAACAAATATAAACAAAAAGAACCGGAGGTGAAGGAAGGAACTGGACCCGCATTGGTGAGAATTTCAAGAAAGCTTTATGTACATAAAGTTCCCAATGGAGGGGAGGGGACAGGGAAAGTTTTGAAAGAAAAAATGTTCAGAGTTTTCCAGATTTGATTAAAAAAATAACCTATTAATTTGTATGTTCAAGAAACTTAGTGAGTCCCAAGCACAAGACACATAGAAAAATACTGTTAACTCAACAAGATCAACTTGCTTAAATCCAGCACCGAGGATCCATCTTAAGAGCAACCACAAGAAAAAAGACACGTCCTGTACAGACAAAGACGTAGGATTCTCACCAGAACCAATGAGAACAAGCTGGAACTCACACAGCCCCTTCTTTAAAGTTCTCAAAGAAAAAGAAAACTAGCAACAAATAAATGGTAACTAAAATGATATCCTGGAAATGGCAACTCCACGGCCCAGAGAGGGACTCTTATAATTTAAATATCTCTGAACGACAACTGTCTAAAGCAAAACGGATAGTGATGGAATATAAGGTTGATGACATTCCAGGAGTTTAGATGTGTGAAATGCGTAAAGGGATGAGGGTAAGACACAGACACATAAGACCCTCACACTGTGTTTGGGACCACATAACCTGACTGTGAATTGTGATGTGATACTGCACATGAAAACTCTGAGATAACCACTACAATAAGGAGGTAAAGTTGTTAAGCCAACAAAGCAGATAACATGGATCACAAGAACTCCTTTAACCCAAAGGAAGGTGGGAAATGGGAAAAGGGGAACAAACAACAGCTGTTAAAAAGCAGAAAAACAATAGAAGCCTAACTATACATATAATCACATTAAAAGTAAATGGTCTAAATACTTCAAATAAAAGACAGAGATATAAGAATGTATTAAAACACAAGTGCCAATTATATGTTGTCTGTAAGAACACACACCTTAAATATAAAGACAAGACTAGTTTAAAACTGAAAGGGTGGAAGAAAACATTCCCCATGCAACACTAATACAAAGAAGGCTTGCTAAACATGGTAGTGAATGGCTGTCATTCCAGTATTGAGGAGGTTGGGTAGTAGGGTTGTGAGTTCAAAGCTAGCCTAGGCTACAAAGGAAAACTCGGTGAGAAGAAAATGAGAAGAAGGAGGAGGGGATGAAGGAGGAGGAAACAAAAGAAAGAAAAGAGGAGATGGGGAGAGATTGAAGGAAAGGAGAGGGGGGAGGGAAGTGTGAAGGAGAGGGGAGGGGAGAACCAGGATCAGCTCCTTTGATATCACACACAGTATATTTCAGAGCAGAAACACAACCAAGGATCATTTCATAATTATAAAGGAAGCAAGTGATCAAGAAAATACAAGAAGTGAACAAGAAAATACATAAACCAAAACTGAGAGAGACGTAAGGAGAAACAGACAAGTCAACAACTATAGTTGGGAATTAGCAATAATTGATTTTAAAAAAGAACAAGTGTACACAAAACCATGGATATACAGGCCTGAAACACACTACCAACATGACCTAGCTGACAGTCACAGAACATCTACGGGATATTCCAACCAGCCATGGCTGAGTCTGCATCCTCGAGTCAAAAGCTGCATCATTCTCAGCCATAAAACACCTGGTGAATTTAAGAGACTTTCTCATAAGCACTGTTCTCTGTCCATGGTGGAAGTGGATTAGAAATGTGTCAGACAGTTTTTAGCCATGAATATGAGGCTGTTGCTCCAACTGACTGTATTGTTGCTGATGAAAATTCTGAACTGTTAAGCAAAAATCAGAATTTGTGAAAACTTGTATTTTCCACTGTGAACTCTCTCAGCCACTTACAGAAATTAATGGCTTTTCTGGAGCTGTAAGTGGTGATATCCATAGGTAATCTGGGAGTGTGTCACGTGACAAGCCATGTTGATGCTTAAGATCGTGTATCACTCAATGAACCAGTATTTTCAAAATGGGCAAGTTAAAGAATCTTTCCAGAGACCTGTATGACAGACTTCCCTCCAGGCCAGGGAAATGGCTCAGTGGGTAGAGGAATTTGTCACCTGATGCCGCAAGCCTGATGGGCTGAGCTTTGTACCCAGAGCCCATGTAAAGGAGGAGAGAATTGACTCCTACAAACATGTCCTCTGACCTCCACAAGTGCACCATGGTATGCACACACTTACACTCATGTACACACACACACAAATAATAAGCAAAGTAAAAATTTAAAGATTCTCTACCAAAACAAAAGAATAGGCTAATGATTGTACTAGAACAGGGTACAAAAATAGTCATTACTACAGTCATAGATCACTTAACCAGAGGACGTGTCTCAACGGTTTTGCTATTGTGCAGACGTGGTAGCATACGCTTACCCAAACTGAAGACCACAGCACCTCTTGGCCACATAATCTCAAGGAAGCACCATAACACACACATTCTGTGCTGCCCAGTGTATCCACATACAATGGTAGTTCCCGATCCACACGGGGAACTAACATCTAAGAATGTATCTGTCACAGTCGCAGCTTGGGTCGTTTTTTTTTTTCAGCATGTGTTTGCGGTATGCATGTGTGGATACATGTTCACATGTGTGTGTATGCCTGTGGAAGCCCAGGACTAACACTGGAAGTCTTCCTCAGTCTTCACCTTATTCGTTGAGGTAGGATCTCTCACTTGTACCTGTAGCTTGCGGATACAGTCAATGTAGCTAGCCAGCTCACTGTGTTCTCCCATCTGCACCTTTGGAACTTTGAAATTCCAGGCAGGCCACCATGACCAACCAGCATTTATGTGGGAGCTGGGGATTTGAACACCCGTTCTACCTGTTGAGATATTTTAGTCTGAATCTTAGATGTTCCCTAAAGGCCATGGGCTGAAGGTTTAGCCTCCAGCCTGTGGTGCCATTGGACGGTACAGTAGGGTTTAGAAGGCAGGGCTTAATGTAAGGAAGTTCGATTATTGGGTCCACGCCCTTGAAGGTCCCGCTGGGGTTCTAACACTCCTTCCTCTGTCTCTGTTTGCTCCCTTGCTCCCGTGTGGTGAACCACCCTCTGCCATGCCCTCCCCACCATGGAGCTGCCTCACCTCAGGCCCAAAGGCAACAAGGCCAAGTCCGTAATCTCTGGAACTATGAGCCAATGCAAACCTTCCCTCTTAGCCCGACCTTCCCGGTGTTTTGTTTCAGCAACAGAACGCTGACTGACACAGTACAATCTGAGATCTCAGTATCATACCCAAGAGAATATTCAAAAACCTCTAAAACAGCCATCAAAATAACACCTTATATTCTATTTGCACACCTTACAAAGCCAGTGTTTTTCTGATGCAACATATCTGAACAATGCTGACAGCAGGCACAGATATGAGAATCCAGCTTTTTCCTGAAGCCAAACATGAAAGAAATTTGTAAAGATACAAAACCATGTTGTTCCACCCCAGATCTCATTTTCTTTTCAAAAATATTGTTATTTTTATTATACAGTAAGCCGTTTTTGGTCAACACAAAATAGTTTCGTTACAGTTGTTTTAATGAGTTAATACATATTTTAGTAATCTCTCAGTTTTAATGTCTAATACTGTATATATTATAGCTGTAACTCATAAGCAGGTGATCCTTGGAACCCTAAAGAAGTATCGTGTGTGTGTGTGTGTGTGTGTGTGTGTGTGTGTGTGTGTGTGTGTATTTGGTATATTGTGTATGTATGATTGTGGTGTGTGTGTATGAGTGTATGGTGTGTGACTGGATGGTGTGTGTGTGTGTGTGTGTGTGTGTGTGTGTATGGTGTGTATTTGGTGTATGTGTGTATGTATGATTGTGGTGTGAGTGTATGAGTGTGGTGTGTGTATGATTGTAGTGTGTGTATGAGAGTGTGGTGTGTGATTGCGTGGTGTGTGTGTGTGGTGTGTGTGTGTATTTGGTGTATGTGTGTATGTATGATTGTGGTATGAGTGTATGAGTGTGGTGTGTGTATGATTGTAGTGTGTGTATGAGAGTGTGGTGTGTGACTGCGTGGTGTGTGTGTGTGTGTGTGTGTGTGTGTGTGTGTGTGTGTGTGGTGTATGTTTGTGTGAGAGTGGGGGCACACATGCCATAGAACACATATAGAGGACCAAGCAGAGCCTCCAGCACAGTCCTTGCCTTCCCCTTTGTTTGAGGCAGGACCTCTTGTTGCTCCAGCTGCACACACCAAGTAGCTGGCCACTGGGCTTCCAGGCATCCCCATCTCTGCACCCCCATCTCACCATAGGACGGCTGGGATAACCAAGGCACACTACCGCACCCAGTTTTATCTGGGCCGTGGGGATCTAAGTTCAGACACCATACTTGTACAGCAAGCACCTCACTCACTGAGACGTTCCCTAGCTCTCCTCAGGCATTGAGATGTCCCCCAGCCCTCCTCATGCACTGAAACGTCCGCCAGCCCTCCTCAGGCATTGAGACGTCCCCCAGCCCACCTTACACAACATACAAGCATTTTAAGACATCTTAACAGGCATGGTGGCATATTCTTGTAATCCATTAGGAGTCCCGAGAACAAGAAGAACAGAGGACCCTTGCAGGAGGGAAGTTTCATGGCCCATCATAATAATGCAAGGGAGAGACTTGGTGACATTTGCTAAGTCACTAAGAGACCCCCAGCTACCCAGCAGACTGCTCATCGCACATGAACAATTGAGACCTTTGGGGTTTTTGTTTGTTTGTTTGTTTGTTTGTTTTGTTTTGTTTGTTTGTTTTGTTTTTTCGAGACAGGGTTTCTCTGTGCTTTGTGCCTTTCCTGGAACTCACTCTCTAGACCAGGCTGGCCTCAAACTCACAGAGATCCACCTGGCTCTGCCTCCCGAGTGCTGGGATTAAAGGTGTACACCACCACCACCCGGCGAGACCTTTGGTTTTATTGTAGCAACAACCATAACAGCCGGAAATGCTCACACACACACTGTGCCAGGCATCAGGCTCCAGCCTCAGTCCTCGCTATCTACTCTCTACCCTGAAGATGAACAAAATCCACGTTACCAATGAACAAACAGGTTCAGGAAGGTGATGCTCTCTGCCCTCACAGGATGAAGAAATTGGAGTCTGAATCCAGATCTGTCCGGTTCCAGCAGGACCACCTTCATACTTCCGGCTCTTCACAGTGCCCGGTTTTCCTCATTCATTCCTGACCACTGTGTGACATAAAGTGTTCTGGCCTCTGTCCTGAAAGTGTGACGGTGCCATGTGCATCCCGTGGAGGGGACTGTACCAGGGTCTGTATGCTACAGCAGACTCCTCGGTATTTGTGCCTGAGTGAACGGGTCAGGGTTGGACCATGCAGACAGCCAGCTCTGTCATCTGTGGGGGAGGGGTGAGAATGGGGGGTTCTGTATCAGGGTTGGTATTTGTGACTGAGTGAACGGGTCAGGGATGGACCATGCAGACAGCCAGCTCTGTCATCTGTGTATGTGTGGCGGGGGTGGAGGTGGGGAAGATGTCTGTATCAGGGTTGGTATTTGTGACTGAGTGAACGGGTCAGGAATGGACCATGCAAACAGGCAGCTCTGTCGTCTGTAGCACCCTGTGATCCATGCTAAGATGTCTCCAGTTGCTGGAGGTTGGGTCTAAGACATTGCCCAAGGGTCTGTGTATTGGAGACTTCATCACCAATCCATGGTGCAGTGGGTATGGACTCTTCCTGAGGTGTGGGAGCGTGGGGAAATCCTGGTGAAGAGGATTTAGGAAATGTGTCTACAGGGGACCTATCAGGACCATGTTCCCCTCCCCACTCTTCTGCTGGTCTCCCTTCTGCCCTCCCCTCCTCTCCCCTCCCCTCCCTCTTTCTCTCTTCCCTGTTCCCCTTTTCTAGCTTTTACCCACCTCTCTCTCCTCTTCCCTCCTTCCTCCTTCCTCTTCTCTCTCCCCTCCCCCCTCCCCTCTCCCCCTCCTTCTCTCTCCCCCTCCTCCCACTATGAAGGGACCAGAGCCCCTCCACCAGGCATTGACTCTTGCCGGTGATACACCGAGTCCTCACAGGTCCAAACAACAGGTCAAATGACCGTAGGCTGAAACCATGAGTCAACTTTCCCCCTAAGCTGATTCTCTCGGGCATTTCTCATAGTGATGTGAGACAGACTGACACAGCATTTCTTGGTTATATTGAGTGTAAAATATAATAAGGCTCCAATTAGGCAAACCAGGGACCATCTGCCCCATCAAACCCCATATAGGTTCCCCAGTCCTGCTGACATGGGATAAGATGTGTGCTGTCCCTAAATCTCAGGAGAGAGCTGGAGTTTGTGGAAGGTGGCTGGAGCTAGCAAGCATGGGGAGGGGTTGGGGGTTGACACTGGGCCATTAACCCCTCTGGGTACAGTTATTAAAAAAATCCATTCTTACAAATGCTTTGAGGGTCACATATGAAGCAACAGGAACCTGTTCTGCCCACCTGACAGTCAACACTAACTGAGCATGTGCAAAGCACCATCGGTCCATGTCATTCCCCCCTCCTCCCTTCAAGCGGAGCCTTGGGACACAGCAGGACAATGGCCTGTGGCTCCTTGAGTCCCGAAGCCCATGCAGACAAGTGTCCCAAGATCCTGGAGCCACTTGTGGGACTAAGATGGTAAGGGAGGGGAAGACCTTGGAGGAAGACTGAGGTTAGAGGTGGGGATACAAGATTCGAAACTGCATTGGCAGAGAGCAACTGGGGACCTGGAAGGAGAGGAGCCCTGCTAAGTTAGAAGAAACAAGAGACTAGGTGTGCTTGGCAGTTCTTACTGTGACTTCTGACTTGAGGTCCACTCTGACCACCAACTCCTCCTCCCAGAGCCTGCCTGGTGTTAATATCAGCCCCACAAACAAGCCAATAGCCCCTTGCTGGTGGCTACAGTGCAGCTTGCTGGTCCATTGTGTGCACATCGTTTTTCCCTCCTGGGCTTAGTTTCTGCCATAAACTTAAACCCAGAAAACTGTCAGGAAGAAACGCTCCTCAGAGCATTTCTGGCTTGCAGGAAATGTCTATGGAGGCATGACTACCAACATGAGCAGGGTCTACGGGGCTCTATACTCAAGCCCAGCTGTCCCAACTCTCAGACAGATGGCTGCATCCCACATTAAAGATGTGCCAGGGTCTCCCTCTGTGCCCATTGACAGATGAAATCTACCCCACACCCTTCCAGAGTTGCATGGGGGAGGGGGACTTGCCAGGTTTCCCTTTCTGCCCAGCAGCGTAGATACCCTGGCCACATCTCCATTTTCCAAATCTGGCTCAATGGCCGTGTAGAGGAGGCTCACCAGCTGCCAGCCAGGGGGTCACTACATCGCCACCAAAACCAGCAAGCGGATGGTGTGTACCGCCAACACGGACTGGAGCAGGGACTGAGATCAAACAGTAGACGTGAAAATGTAGGCTGGCGTGTATTGATCACCGGGTCACTGAAATATATAACTAAGGTTCCTTTGTCCCTTCCCCCAGGCCCAGTGGACCTCCTTCTGGCTTGTGCTTTTGGCCTTTGGCTTAATTGCAAATATTTAAATGCAGCGTGAGTGTCGCTATCGATCCTCAAAGCAGCACTTTAATGTAGATGTTCGTCCTCTCAGGAACCATGGCACACACAATGTGGGTGTGTTCCACATACAAAGGGAAGCCATCTCCCCTCCACTTCACCCCTCAGGGACTACACATATAAGATGGCAGGGCCCCACTTCCCCTCTTTTCCGGCTCTCGGGTTCCTTAGCCAGGGATCAAATGAATTCTAGGGCCAGGAACTGGCCACAACCCCAACACAGCACCTCTCAGGAGGAGCCAATGGGATGAGTCCCTTGAGGAAGCAACACAGATACAAGTCTGTGCCAGAGAAGGTAGTGAGTATCCCAGGGCCAGAGTCAGACTCACGCCACAGCCTTCCCGCTCCCGCTCAGAAACGTCTCTGAAACCTTCAGGGACTGACTTCATGGTTTCTGTTTACTCTAGGAGAGAGTACAGGCAGGTGACTGGAACTGCCCTATAGAGCCTCCTCACACCCTCATTCATCGCCAAGTGTGCCTGTTCAACAGTCTGACAAAGTCTAGGAGGCAATTGCTACCCTGCCCCCTGCTAGGGGCATCTCCTGCTGGTCTTTGCCGAGGACATTCCTCAAAGAGCCCTCCCTATAAAGCCGTATTCCCCTGGCACTCCCTCCTCCCCAACTCTTGGGAAAAGACTTAATCAAGCTTACATACATTCAAGCTTTACCTCTCCCAGAAGCAGGGATTCCCAAACCACCCCTCGCTTTCTATGATTTCCGCTCATTATCCCAGGTCACCCCCAACCCCAAAGGAGCACCACATAGCTTGAGGCAATATCTCAATTATTTTGTTGTCTCCCCTGTACCTGTCAGTACCAGGCCCAGTTAAATCTGCACCCACTCCAAGGACCCACCCCAGTAAAGCCCAGAGTGCTGACTAGATAGACTCCTTGCAAACCCCACATCCCAGAGCTCCAAGGCCCTGCAAGGTGCCTTTGAACTTCAGAGTCCCTGCTTATTCACCTGTGCACCCCTGGAGGTCGGACTATCCCTCCTCCCCAGGGTACAACTTCATGGCCAGCGCCCCCACCCCCACCTGGCTGTTTGTGGGAGTTTTCAATCCTGCAGCACCAGCCACCACAGGGGAGGGATCATTACATTCAGATCAGCTACCACGGCAATAGGTCAGGCTTCCAGAAGCCTCCCCCAAACGCTGATTAATGGGCAGGAGCGGCCCTTGCGCATCTCATTGCGCACACGGCTGCAATGAAACCATCTTTGCTTTACAGTTCTGTGCAAGACATAAAAGTGGGAACTATCCCAGCCTTCCGAGGGAGCAGGCTATGAATACGGAAGCAGCCCCGGGTTATTAATCCAGCACCATTAGTCTTAGGGAGTCACCCCAGCACTGACCCCCCAGAAGGAAATTTCTCCAGCTGTCCATTCCTCATTTCAAATTATCCATACAGTCACCATACCTACCACCGGTGAGTTATTTGATATTTTGGCGGGGAGAGTAAACAACATAAAAAGCAGCAGAACTTGGGGTACTATAAATTCTAAGCAAGTTATTTTCGGAGAGAGGAAGGCTGATTCATAGGGTACTCTGCTTCCCAAGACTAATTTGGTTTGCTTTTTTTTTCTTTCTTTTATTAATAGGAGGTTAGCACCCTGGAAAGATCACATTTTTGTTCTCAGCTGCACCTGTCAAGGGGATCCCAGGCTCACAGCCCGGCGTTTGAAGGTTTATCCCAGAATGGTTTCCATGGAACAAACACAGCTCTCACTGCATGCTTCAAAACCCCGGGATGGACAGACGCAGGTGCTTTGGTTCTTAAAGGCCAACATGGTGTGACTAGTACAGACTGCCAGAAATCCCCACACATCACGTTTGCCCTACCCATTCCTTGGGAGTGCATATGAGAGCAGAGAAAGCAGCCTCTGGCTTGTATTTTCTTTTTTTATCTGAATGGATGAAATCTGGCTGTGGGTTTGTTTCATTTGTTTGTTTTGGTTTTTGGTTTTTGGGGGTTTCTTTTGGTTTTTGTTTTGTTTTGTTTCTGATCTTCACAATACCTCCTTATGTCAGGTGTTCAGTATAATATAAAAAAAGCTGTACATATACTTCTCACTGTATTCTCTCTGCTTGGGATTCCCGGCTCAGCTTCAGTGTGAAGGCTCACACCTTTGCGGCTGCCTTCAGCTGCACTCCAGCCTGTGCCCTCTTCCCTCTCTCCTCCCTCAGGGGCTCCGTTGGGTGTGTGTTGGGCCTTCACATCCCAGCCTCCACCTTTACCTAGGCTACTATATGGATGATGCCCATTGGTCTGCTGGGTGACTGGCGCTTTCTTTAGCAGAATGTGCATTCTTTTGTTATCTCTTCAGTTAGGAGGTTTAGGAAGTCTGGTTTTAATTGAAAATAATGGTTGTTTTGTTTTGTTTTGTGTTTTGAGGCAGGGTTTCACCACATTGCCCTGGCTGGCCTAGAACACTCTATGTAGACCAGGCTGGCTTTGAATTCAAAGAGATCTACATGCCTCTGCCTCCTGAATGCTAGGATCAAAGGTGTGCACCACCATACCTGGCCCCAAATAATGCAATTTTTTAATTTATAAAAGAGCTGGCCAGTTCTTTAAAATGTCCTACCAGCTCTTATTCAGTTCTTATATATTTTCCTTGATTTCACCTCTTCATACTTGGTATACTATCTGTGGTGGTTTGAATGAGAAATGTCCCTTACAGGCTCAGGCATTTGAACACTTGGTTGCCCATAGGTGGCACTGTCTGAGGTTGGTTATGGAACTTTAAGAGGTGGAGCCTCATAGAAGAAGTGCATTATGAGAGGTGGGCTTTGAAGGTTTGTAGCCTGACCCCACTTCCTGTTCTATCTCTTTGCTTCCTGTGTGTGTATAAAATGTGATCTTTCTGCTTCCCAACTGCCAGGCAGGCCTCATGCTCCTGCTGCTGTACCTTCCTACATGATGGCTATGTCGTCACCAATGCCAGACCATCCCCAAGTGATGGCTATGTCCTCACCTCACCATGTCATCCCCACATGATGGCTATGTCCTCACCTGATGCCAGACCATCCCC
>CABHPR010153054.1:0-18135 GCA_902168415.1 Peromyscus melanophrys
TATAGAGCAATTCACTAAAATAATGATGTTTCCAAATTGGCCAGTGCTGAGCTTGAGCCCCACTTGGTCCTGGCATGGTGGGACTTACTGAGCACAGCCCGACTGGGAGAAGGGGAAACTGAGCCAAGTATGGGTGGGGTCAAAGAGGGATCCAGAGCAGCAGCAAGCATGGTAGGCAAAAACATGGCCAGGGAGACTGTGTCAGTGGACTGCTCATTTATTCAGAGGGTGCAAGGAACATTTATACCCTAGGAAGAAATGTCTGGTTGGATTCATCTGGTGGTATGTCATTGGATGGGGCAAGAACATCAAGGGCTCTTCATTTGTGTACTCATGGGGAACAGGTGCCAGCAGAAGGAACCTTATAAGGTCATATAGGAAGTCCAGCATGGCTATTTTAGCAGCCAGACAAGCAGCAACCAGTCCCTGTAGCCTTGGAGCCCCATGAGCTTATCAGTTTCGACATGCATGGGGGCATGCCCATACTCAGAGAAACTTAACTACTTGGGTCTGCTGGCTCCTGGGCAAATGTGGGGGGGAGGGCTGCCAAACATCTGCTGCTCTCAGGATGAGAAAATCCTGGGTTTTAGGTGTGCTTCAACCCCTTCTTAGCTTCAGGCCAGGACTGCAGACCAGAAGAATGTATGTATATGTGAAAGAATGGATTGTGCTTGCATGTATGGGTGGATGTGTAGGTAGTTGGTGCCTAGATAGATGATGAAGAAAGATTTTATGACATACTATTTGTAAGAAATGTACGAATTTTTTCTAGTTCCATCCATTTGGCTTCAAATTTCATGAGGTTGTTGCTTTTTTACCGCTGAGTACTACTCCATTGTGTAGATGTACCACATTTTCCTTATCCATTCTTCAACTGAGGGACATCTAGGTTGTTTCCAGGTTCTGGCTATTATGAATAATGCTACTATGAACATAGTTGAGCAAGTGTCCTTATGGTATGATTGAGCATCCTTTGGGTATATGTCCAAGATTGGTATAACTGGGTCTTGAGGTAGATTGATTCCTAATTTTCTGAAAAACCACCCTATTGATTTCCAAAGTGGCTGTACAAGTTTGCATTCCCACCAGCAGTAGAGGAGTGTTCCCCTTACTTCATATCCTCTCCAACATAAGTTGTCATCAGTGTTTTTGATCTTAGCCATTCTAACAGGTGTAAGATGGTATCTCAGAGTCATTTTGATTTGCATTTCCCTGATGAATAAGGATGTTGAGCAATTCCTTAAATGTCTTTCAGCCATTTGACATTCTTCTGTTGAGAATTCTCTGTTTACATCTGTGCCCCATTATTTAATTAGATTCTTTGATATTTTGACGTCTAGTTTCTTGAATTCTTTATATATTTCGGAGATCAGTTTGCTGTGGGATGTTCTGTATGTCAAATGTGTTGCCAATAAAACACTGATTGGCCAGTGGCTAGGCAGGAAGTATAGGCGGGACTAACAGAGAGAATAAAAAGAGAAGGAAGGTGGAAGGAGACGCTGCCAGACGCTGCCAGCCACCGCCAGGACAAGCAGCCTGTAAAGATGCCGGTAAGCCACGAGCCATGTGGCAAGGAACAGAATTATAGAAATAGATTAATTTAAGATATAAGAACAGATAGCAAGAAGCCTGCCACGGCCATACAGTTTGTAAACAATATAAGTCTCTGTGTTTACTTGGTTGGGTCTGAGCGGCTGTGAGACTGGCAGGTGAAAGAGATTTATCCTGACTGTGGGCCAGGCAGGAAAACTCTAGCAACATCAGTTCTCTGTCTGATGTGGGGTTGATGAAGATCTTTTCCCATTCTGTAGGGTGTCGTTTTGTCTCATTGACTGTGTCCTTGGCTTTACAGAAGCTTTTCAGTTTCAGGAGGCCACATTTATTAATTGTCAACCACAGTGTCTGTGCTACTGGTGTTATATTCAGGAAGTGGTCTCCTATGCCAATGTGTTCAAGAATACTTCCCATTTTCTCTTCTGTCAGGTTCAGTGTAACTGGATTTGTGTTGAGGTCTTTGATCCACTTGGACTTAAGTTTAGTGCAGGGTGATAGATATGGGTCTATTTGCATTATTCTACATGTTGACATCCAGTTACGCCAGCACCCTTTGTTGAAGATGCTTTCTTTTTTCCATATAATTTTGGCTTCTTTGTCAAAAAATCAGGTGTTCATACATATGTAGATTTATGTCAAGGTCTTCAATTCAATTCCATTGATCCACATGTCTGTTTTTATACCAATACCAAGCTGATTTTATTACTATAGCTCTATAGTATAGCTTGAAGTCAGGGATGGTGATGCCTCTGGAAGTTCCTTTATTGTACATGATTGTTTTAGCTAGCCTGGGTTTCTATTTTCCAATATGAAGTTGGGTATTGTTCTTTTGAAGTCTGTGAAGAATGGTGTTGCGATTTTGATGGGGATTTCATTGACTCTATAGATCACTTTTGGTAAGATTGCCATTTTTATTGTGTTAATCCTCCCTATTCAAGAGTATGGGAGATCTTTCCATTTTCTGATATATTCCTCAATTTCTTTCTTTAAAGACTTAAAGTTCTTGTCATACAGGTCTCTTACTTGTTTGGTTAGAATTACCTCAAGGTATTTTATATTATTTGTGGCTATTGTAAAGGGCGATGTTTCTCTGATTTCTTTCCCAGCCCACTTATCATTTGTATATAGGAGGGCTTCGATGGAACTAGAAAAAAAATCATTCTGAGTGAGGTAACCCAAACCCAGAAAGACAAGCATGGTATGTACTCACTCATATGTGGATATTAGGAGTAAAGTATAAGATAACCAGCCTACAATCCTCAGCCCCAGAGAGGTTAGATAACAAGGAGAACCCAAAGAGGGATGCATGGATTTCTCTGGGAATGGGAAATAGAAGAGATCTACTGGGTAAACTGGGGGCATGGGTGGGAAGGATGGAGAGATGGGAATTGAGGGAGTAGTTTGGGCCAGCTAGATGCAGGAGGCCAGTTGGGAGCAGGATGGAGGGAGAGAGTAAGAAAAGAGATGTCTTGATGGGAGGGAGCATTTTGGGATTAGGGAGAAACCTGGTACCAGGGAAACCCCTAGGAATCCACAAGGATGACCCCAGCTAAGACTTCTAGCAATAGTAGAGAGGGTGCCTGAACTGACCAGTAGTGTAATCAGATTGGTGACTACATTAATTGTCAACAGAGATTCTCTATGCAGTAACTGATGGAAGCAGATGCAGAGATCCACAGCCAAGCACTGGGCTGAGCTCCAGGAGTCTTGTCGAAGAAAAAGAGGAGGGATTGTATGAGCCAGGGAGGTCATGACAGGGGAACCCACAGAGACAGCTGACTTGAACTGGTGGAAGCTTATAGACTCTGGACCAACAGTTAGGGAGCCTTCACGGGACGGACCTAGGCCCTCTGCATGTGTGTGACAGTTGTGCAGCTTGGTCTCTTTGTAAATCTTTTAGCAGTGAGATCAGAACCTTCCCCTGGTGCTTAGCTGGCTTTTGGTAACCTGTTCCCCATGCTGGATTACCTCGCCCAGCCTTGAAACAATGGTATGGAGTTGAGTCCTGCCTCAATTTGATGTGCCATGCTTTGTTCAATTGTTCAAGCCCATGAGAAGCATTCCCCTTTCTGAATGCAGATGTGGGGAGGGGGGAGAAGAGGAGGGAGGAGAAACTGTGATTGGTATGTAAAAATAAATGAAAAAAATCTAAATAAAAGTTTAAAAAAGAAATGTATGAGTCGGGCAGTGGTGGCACACGCCTTTAATCCCAGCACTCGGGAGGTAGAGCCAGGCGGATCTCTGTGAGTTCGAGGCCAGCCTGGCCTACCAATTGAGTTCCAGGAAAGGCGCAAAGCTACACAGAGAGACCCTGTCTTGAAAAACCAAAAAAAAAAAAAAAGTTTAAAAAAAAGAAATGTATGAAATCTGAGAACATGGAAATGGCAAAAGGACAAAAAGCCTATTCCAGACCCATAATTTATAAAAATTTAATACAGCTAAACAAAATTAAGAAAAAATAGAGTATATGGCAGAAGAGGTTGACTAAATTAAAGAGGTACTGTATGGGATACAAATACATATTGACCAAAGATGAAAAAACTGGCAATATTTAAACATTTACAATCATATTTTAGAGAACAATTAGTCAAAATAAACTACAGTGGAAAGTAGAATTTTAGACAGAGTATCACTCTGTGCCCCAGGCTGGATTTAGAGTCATGTTTCTCTTGCCTCAGATTAGAAGCATTTAATGCTGATTAATGCCAGATAACTACCATGGAGCAAAAACGTGGTACTTATAAATACAGTCAAAGCCATGAAGTATTTTATTTGAAAAGAGGAAAGACTAAAATCTGAGATAATTACTCAATTCAAAATGCTTTTTAAAAAAAAAGCAGTTAGCAGGAGATGAAAGAAAGCAGAGTGTGAAGAAATGATATTAGTAATAGTAATGCTATGGAACAAAGAATAATTAATATTAAAAGTTTATGCTAACAAATATGTAAAATGAGATGAAATGATCAATTACCTGAAATATTACTTGGCTGTAAATAGTTTACAGAGAACTAGACAATATGATTAGTCTCAGAACCCCTAAATAAATGCAGTCAGTGCTTTTGAATATGTGCATCCCACACTTCTGCCCTGCTAAAATCTTTGGATATTCTGGCAATATCTAAGGAAGCAACAATCCCAAAATGATAGAACCTGTCTCAAGAAAGGAAATATCCCCCTTGTTAATATGTAAATAAGGCTCACAAACCTGAATTGCAAACAAGAAAGTAGAAGAAAGGGAAACCAAGGACCTAAGTGTAGATAGCAAAAGAATTATAATATAATAGAAAAATAATTAAGCTGTGTTTTTAAAACTTCATCACTGCTAAATTGACCGACTATTTGAAATACTGATATAATTTACTGCATTAATAAAAGAAAGGAGACGAGTCATTTGATGTATAAGTCAATGTAGAAAAGGCAGTTGACAAAATATAACATTTATTCACTATATTTTAAAATAAATTTTAGGAAAGTAAAAATAAAAGAAAATACATTTAATCTGAGCAAGTGCCTAAGTTACTTAGTCATTGCTATGAAGAGGCACCACAAGTAAAGACAACTCTTTAATAATTTAATTGGGGGCTTTTTTACAGTTTCAGAGGGTTACTCCATAACCATCCTGTCTGGAAGCAGACAGGCATGGCACTGGAGCTGGAGCTGAAAGCTTTACATCCTGTTCTGCAGACAGCAGGCAGAGGGAGAAAGACTGGGTCTGGCATGAGTTTTTAAAACTTCAATGCCCACCCCTAGTGACACAGCTTCTACTGCAAGGCAACACCTCCTAATTCTTCCCAAACAGTTCTCCCAACTGGACCAAGTGTTGAAATGAATGAGCCCACGGGGGTCAATCTCATTCAAACCACCACAGGAAGAATAATTATCAAAAATATGTAACAAATATATTGAATGACTAAACTTGAGAAAATTCATCTCAAATAAGGAACACACAAGATGTTTATTATTTTTAAACTCATTAATGAAGAGCCAGGTGTGATTGTTAAGAATGTAGATAACATATCTACATTCTTAACATGTAGGAGATGGAGACAGGAGGACCAGAAATTTGAAATCTTCTCAGGCCATCTAATGAGCCTAGACTACAGGAGAAAGAATTTCAAAAAAGAAAATTTTAATTATTACAAATTGTTCACATTTGTTATTTTAGGGTGGTATTTCCATATATGAATATCTTGTGTTTTGATTGTATAAGATGATTGGTTCTAACCAAGACTGCAATGGAGTTCCCATAAACACAGAAAGATAAAACAAGATATAAACATAAATGCCACAGAAAACATCCTCATAGTGAATGCAAAAGACTACACAGAACTAATGAAAACAATAATCTAGATATGATAGTGATATTGAATTAGCTCTTGAGTTTTTATACACCAGGAGAAGACAGAAAATTAAGATTTAAAATCTAAACAACTTACAGCAATATAAAATGCAAGTATAAATCCCGCAAAACTGTAGCACCTTTATGGAGAAAATGATAACATTAACCAAGACTTCATGAACTAACACATTATACTCATAGATGAAAAGCTGTTGTCTTGGAAATATATGTTATTTGCCATTTTCTTAAAAATTTCAGTCCAATCCATGCATCATCTTATCAGATTGGCAAGTTAATTATAAAATTTAAATACTCATGCAAAGGACCTGTATTAAACAAAAATAGTAATGAGAAATAAATATAATTGTTCAGGTATTAGGCTTATTAGAACATGGTTCAACTAGAATATGGTGGTATTGGACTAGGGACTGACATGCTTATAGAATTAACTTAAGCAGACAAAGTCTCACACAACTGGAAGCTCTTGATGTGTGGGAGGAGTGCACTGGAAGTTCATGAACCTCGTGATCAGCAACTAGTGCAGGCAAAACTGATAACAAAAAGAAAATTAACCTAAAATCGGAATTTTAAGACCAGCATAAGTTAATGACATTTGCATCAAAGGCGTCGTGTAAAAATGAAGACAGTTTAAGGGGCAAATGAATATTTTTATAATGTTGCAACAAATAAAAAGTTTCAATTAAGCCCCAATAACTTGAAGAAAATTAAGCCAAAGTCTACTCACAGTAAGATGCTAAAGTGTGTTTTGCCCCAGCAAAACAAAAAGAGAAATTGTTGACACACAGACAGCCAACAAAGAATTAGTATCTTTGTACATAAAGAGCTTCTGCAGGTCAGAACAAAACTGAACTTTCAAAAATATGAAAAGGAAATATGCTTAAGTAGAAAATCAAATAGCAATTAAAGTTTCATTAATAAAACATGAACGGTTGCCACCACGTGGTACTTTTTTTTTTTTTAAAGATACTCTATGGGAAAAGTAAATCCTTTGTGCACAGGTTATAGAGAACTAGGCACTCTCCTGCACCAGTGTTGGAATGCACAATGGAGAACTCCTTGGCATTCTTTAAGTAAACGTGAACATGGGTGTAATCTTCAGCTTGTAATTCTTCTTCTATGTGTATCTTTGGAGAATGAAAATAAAGTACATTGTGCATGCTATAAAGGAGAAGTATTTGAGGAAGGTCCAGGCTACCTTTTTTGCAACAGTATGACAAAAGATATCACATATGTCTGCTGTGGGACGTCTTTCTGTATACTGTGCATATGTGTGGCTCCCACTGGATAATAAATAAAGCTGCATTGGCCTATGGCAGCACAGGATAAGGTTAGGCGGTACATTCAAACTGAAGACGAGACAAGGAAGAGTGGGGTTGAGGAGAGGCCAGTCCGCAGCCCAAGGAGCAATAAGATGCCAGCAGACCAGTAAGGCCACGGCTACGTGGCAACATATAGATTAATAGACATGGGTTAATTTAAGATGAAAGAGCTAGCTAGCAAGAAGCAGAAGCCATAGAGCATACAGCCTCTAATTAATATAAGACTCTGAGTGATTATTTTATAAGCAGCCGTGGGACCCATGGGTGGGAGAGATTTGACCGGACTGCTGGGCAAGGCAGGACCAGGGAAATTTCCAACTACACATGCCAACACAAGAATGACAGATGCTAAGTAGTGGACATAAAAATAGAGATACTCAATGCAGATTTTGCTAGAAGCATTACAGAGCCATCTATATCCATGCCAAATATTTATAATTATGTATTAAAAGGTTATTTTTTAATATTTTATTTCTAATAAAAATAAATACAAAGAATATCATTTCATGTCACACTTGGCATACTTCAACAATGTGTTTCAACTTGAATTCTGGGGAGGAAATATCTCAAATTATATGCATGAACATTCAATAACTCTCCGACTCTTTCAGTTACAAGTAAATGTTCTGAAAGAAAGGTAGTTACTATACATTCACACACATCAGAAAACAATGACTTTTAATTGTCAAAGCCTGTTATAAAAAGTTTTTAAAATTTAAATATCTAATTGGAAAAAATGAAATTAATTTTTTTTGGTTTTTCTTTCTTTTTTTAAAATTTTTGATAATTTTTATTAAGAAAATTTTTCCATTCATTTTACATACCAATCAAAGATCTCCCTCTTCCCTCCTCCCACTCCCCCAAACTCCCCCACCCAACCCACCCCCCACTCCTCCCCATAAGAAGGCAAGGCCTTTTTTGGTTTTTCAAGACAAGGTTTCTCTTTGTGCCTGTCCTGGATCTCGCTCTGTAGACCAGACTGGTCTCAAACTGACAGAGGTCCGCCTGCCTCTGACTCCCAAGTACTGGGATTAAAGGCATGTGCCACTGCTGCCCAGCTGAAATTCAATTTTTGACCAGATATTTATCAATTAAAAAAGTTTTCTTCATCAGAAACCAAAGTTTCTAGTTACTTAAATATGTACAATGTTGCCGGGTGGTGGTGGTGCACGCCTTTAATCTCAGCACTCAGGAGGCAGAGGCAGGCAGATCTCTGTGAGTTCAAGACCAGCCTGGGCTACCAAGTGAGTATGCCAAGAAGGTGCAAAACTACACAGAGAAACCAAAAAAAAGTGCAATATTGCATAAATACCCAATATAAGGCTTTTTTCTATTATATATTTTTTTCTGAAACAATTTATCTTTGTTTTTTTTTATATTTTTGAGATTATAATATAATTACACTATTTCCCTCTTCCCTTTCCTTAATCATCTCATATACCCCTCCTTGTTCTTTTTCAAATTCAAAATGTACTCTCAGGCAACCTGGTTGGAAAAGTAGTTTATTAAAGCTTTGAATTACTCACTCTCTTAAAGGGAAAATGAGTCATACTTCAAAGGTGTGCTTTTTTTATTTTGTAATTTAATTTGATTTTACATATCAGTCATGGATTCCCCTGTCCTCCCTCCTTCCCCCCTCCCCTCAGCCCACCCCCCATTCCCATCTCCTCCAGGGCAAGGACTCCCCTGGGGATTCAGTTCAGCCTGGTAGATTCAGTCCAGGCAGGTCCAGTCCCCTCCTCCCTTCACCCAGGCTGAGCAAAGTGTCCCTGCATAGGCCCCAGGGACCAAATTCCTTCACCCAGCTTTTCCCTAAGCCAACCATACTCCTTCCTGTCACCCAATGCAGAAAACCGTCTTTAAGAAGCTTTGGAAGTCAGATCATTTTTCATACTGACTTCTGACTTGAAGATTTGCAAAGACATTGAAGATGGCATGATAGGACAATATCAGTACAGTGCAGGAAGCTTGGGGGGGGGGCAGTGGTAAATAAAGTTAAGTATTTAAACTTCAGAGCAAAAGAGAGTCATGATACAAGTAAACTTACAAATGTGGAGAACATTCCTACTTTGCAATCTTTCACATATACCCTGAAGGGTGAAATCAAGTAGTGAAAAGTCACATGTCATTCCAAAAAGCTACATTAGAAGGTAATAAAAGCAATGTATTGATCCAATAAAAGCCAACATAAAGAAAACTCAGAAAAAGAAATGACATACAAAATCCAGAATGGGATATTAGTAGTGAGTCCCCCAAAACATCAGTATTACAAAACCTGTGAGGAGATAATGCTCATCTATTATAAAACAGCACTATACAGAATTTAACCTATGTGCCACGTAAAAGCACACTTAAAGGTTAATGCAAATTTGGTAAATACTTGTAAGTCATGCAAGACAGTTTCTGGAGCATAATTAGCAAACAACTGCTCATTAAAACACACATACATACAAATGCACATAAAAATAAATCACATAAGAGAATGAAACCAAAGAAGCCAACGTGTATCAAGCAAATCTTAACCAAAAGAGGATAGATAGGGTCACAGTACTTCCCAAATGTATACTGGTGATAAAGTAAAACCACAGAACTCTACACAAAAGTACCCCATTCAAGAATAACAAATTAACTAATACATGCCTTTCCATAGAACATGAACTATTCAAAGAAATGACTGATCAACTTGAGAAAATAAACTCCTAACAATAGACAAGTTTAATATTCCTCTTATAGAAACCCAAAAGAGCACATAAAATGATATCAAACTGTCTCAGGGCTTCTATTGCTGTGAGGAGACACCATGACCATGACAATCCTCATAAAGTAAAACATTTAATTGGAATGGCTTGTTTACAGTTTCAGAATTTCAGTCCATTATCATCATGGTGGGGAGCATGGTGGCATGCAAGCAGATGTGGAAGGAAGAGTAGCTGAGAGTCCTACATCTTGCAGACAACAGGAAGTCGACTGAGACACTGGGTGGTATACTGAGCATAGGACACCTCAAACCCCTACAGTGACAAACTTCCTCCAACAAGGCCATACCCACTCCAACAAAGCCACACCTCCTAATAGAGCTACTCCCTATGAGATTATGGGGGCCAATTACATTCAAACTACCACACAAACAAATAGACAATATGGATAACATCGTTACTAAGTGTATTCTTGTTTAAAGATGTCAGTGAAGTTATTTGTTTTAAAGAGATATATGTATAAAAGAAAACTTTAAAACTACCAATTGTGACTGTGAACAATGTAAAACATGAAGATGATTAGATGTAGCAAGAGCTCTTATACAGAACAACAAGGAAAAATCAGAAAAACACAAAAGCTAAAATGAGAAAGTGGCTCAGATATTCAGTTTACAGAAAAATCCAAAGGACAGTGGACACAAAAATTAACAACTATGCCCTAGAAATGAAAACAACAGTCATTAGTGGAGCTTCATCAGCACAAACATCGACAATGATAAAACTGAAGCTCCTCAGCTAAACTTAGACTTTTGAAACACTTTTCTGTTGAGACTAGTAGGGTGTTAATGAGTGTAACTTTCATGTTGAATATCTGAAATATTCCCTCATTTGGAAAATGGAGTCTAGATCCTTTGCTTGGCTCTTTTTGACAACTTTGTTTCCAGTATCAATTCCCGGCATCTCTAGTTCTGTGGACATGGTTTGCTCAACTCTGAACGTGTTTTAAAATAGCAGATTTCAAGTCTTTGCCAGGTAAATACATGTACTAATCTTTAAGGTATGGCTTCTGCTGATAGCCTTTTTCTACATCGAAGTCACATTTTCTTACCTCTTGTCATGCCTCAAAAATTTTGTTTAAAATAGACATTTTTAACATTTTGATGTGAGACTCTGAAAATTTTATTGGCCTTATTATACATTGTAGCCATTTTTGTTTAATAACTATAGAGGAGTATTTTGTAAAGGTAAATGGCAGGGTCACACTACCTGTTGACACAGACATCTGAGTTTTTCATGACCTCTCTTAAAGTATTGTTTAATTTTATTTTTTGACAATTGTATACATGTATATAATACATTTTGATTATTCTCACACACACCCGAAAAGATGGTAATTTCCTTAAATGCTTTTGAGGAAACAAAGCAAACAAGCAAATGATCCCATTTTCAAAAGGAAGCTCTGTGTGCTTTAGGGAATGTCTTCAACATTCACTGAAGAGATAGTCATCCATTATTTTTGTTTAAGAAGAGACCGTAAGGCAGCCAGAGGTGAGACCTTTATGACTCTGGTAGATACTTATGGAGGATATGAATGGCCTGGGCCTGCCTGTGGCTTCTAGCTCCTGAGTTTTAGATCAGAGTTTTCCCAAGCTTTTATTCCTCAAACTTTCTCATTCCTCTGCCTTTCTTCCCAGGCTTCTGGATTAGTCTCTGCTTTGTCTGCACAGCTGTCCATTGACTCAGGTAGCATCTGCTACCTCATAACAGGTGCAAGGAGTATGGGTTGTAATATATGTCCATATAGTCTATAAGAGGACAGGATAATAGCAAGAGGAAATGGAACAAAAATTCCTCTTCTTACTGATATTTAACTACTTTCCTTAAATAAATTATTCTTGCATTGTATACTGGTTACTCTTGTCAACTTGACACAAGCTAGAGTCATCTTGGAAGAATGACCTCAAGGGAGGGCTTGCCTCCAACACATTGGCCTATAAGCAAGTCTGTGTGGGCACTTACCTGATTAGTGATTGGTGTGGCTGGTCCTAGCCCTCTGTGAGTAGTTTCATCCCTGGGAATGTAATTTCAGGGTATATAGGAAAGCAAGCTGAGGAAGCCATGGGGAACAAATAAAAAAGCAGCATTCCTCCATGGCCTTTGTGTCAGCTCCTGCCTCCAGGTTTCTTTCTTGATCACCTGTTTTGACTTCCCTTCATGATCAACTCTGATGTATAAGATGAAATAACCTTTTTCCACCCCAAGATGCCTTTGGTCATGGTGTTCATCAGAGCAACAGAGAATAAACTAGGACACATTGCTATATAATTTTGTTTTCAGAGTCCTGAGAAATTGATTCATAAAACATGCCAATATTTTTATCATTATTTTTATGAAAAAATGGAGTGTGGAAATTCCATCCATTATTATTTTCTATTTTCTTTGATAATAGAAATTTTTTAAGTAAATGAATGCCCATCTCTTCCCAATAGCCTTCATTTACATCTATTTTCCTGTTGGCAGAGTGTTAAGTGAAACAAATAGTAAACAACTTAAAGGTCTGCTCAAAGTTCCCAAAGGTGGAATATTTTAGTTTTGCTAGTAATTGCAATATGAATCTACATTCTACTGTAGGTGGAGTTTTTCACTGGAACCACTGGCTCCCCAGTAACCAACACTGAGACATTTTATTAATTATAAATGCTCAACTGACAGTTCAGGTTTGTTACTAACTAGCTCTTACAACTTAAATTAACCCATATTTCTTATCTACTGTCTACTATGTGGTGGTACCTTTTTCAGCATGGCATGTTCATCTTCTGCTTCCTTGGCATCTGACTGGTGACTGCCCTTCTTCATCTCTGTGCTCTCTTTTTGTCCACAAGTCCTGCCTAACTTCTATGTATCTAGTGATTTGCCATTTAGCCCTTTATTAAACCAATGAGAGCACAAAATATTCACAGAGTACAAAAATATTATTGCACAGAATTGTACCCTTTATGTCTAATTAAAAAGAAGGTTTTAACTTTAACATATTAAAATTATATACAACAAAACCATTATCAAGTAAAAATTGCAGTTACAATATCCAGACCATTTGTATTTGGCAAGTTTAGAGAAAATAATTCTATTATCTATCTTATTTTTGTAAGTCTAAACTTTTATACCTAATTTACTTTTTAATCATAACTAAGGAAAACTATAAATCTAATTATTTAGTCTTTAACTCCATCAAAGACCCCAGGAGGATGTAATATTACCTAACAACAAGGACATCTGGCTGTCTGAACAATTACACAACATTCCTCTGCAATGTTGGGACATCCATCTTTTGCCTATAGGCCTAGTATATCTGATAGACATTTTTGAGAAGCAGGGAATTTTGAAGGACTGTCCTATCTTGCCTTGGCAAAGTTTGGTAGTCAGTTCTCAGTCCAGAGGAGCAAGCTTTTTTCCTTCTTGGTCTATTGGTGTCTTTGTGTGTGTGTGTGTGTGTGTGTGTGTGTGTGTGTGTGTGTGTAGAAGAAGCAAAGCAAAGCAGTGTAAGCAGGTAGATACATGGTGTGCTGCTTGTACTAGTTTGACAAGAACTAGAAAAGGGAGAGTACAAAGACCTCGAGTACTCAGGATAATTCTTGTGTATATTTTAGTACTGAAGGCAATCAGTCACCCATGTATATCTCATCTCAATTGTTCTCTTATCCAATTTGAGCTCTCCCTCAGTCAGAATTAGGACATGACACTTTCGAAGTGACACTCCCTTGAGTTCTCTGTGTTTTCTGTCATTGGAAAAAAAAGAGGGACTTGGTTGTTCTAGAGACAACCTTATTTTGCAAGTGCCTGGCCTTCCTTGATGAGAGACTTGCTTGACTTAATTTGGTTTGTTTCTTTCCAATTATACTTCAAACCATTTTATTAATCTTACAAATGCCAGTGAATTTTAAAACTGACTTGGATTTTCTCTTTCATTTTCCTTGTCATTGGAGTTTAACGTATTTTGCAAGGCTTTTTTTTTCCTTTGCTCATGTTTATTTCCAATACACTATTAGATAACTTAGGAAGATAACATGTATCCCATCAATAGTTTTCCTTGAGTTTGAGTTTTCAGAATAGCAGTGCACTGAAAAAGGATAAGCACTTGGGCTTGAGAAGCCTTTCTGCATAACCAGGAGATAAAGGAACAGAGAGGAAATTACACTACAGTCTGTAGAATGAATGGGGTAGTGGTTGATCTGCCAATCATATGATGACTTCATTAGCGTACCAGAACAAGTGACAGGGACAATCATCAGAGCTGACCCGTCTCTACTCAGAATCTGTTGTAGAAGGACTTGTTGAAATAACAGAAATGGACAGAAAGGGATGAAAATTTGATCAAATTTTAAATTGTTCCTTGTTCTTTTTACTCATTAGTATGACTAAGTATATATTGTTATCAAATTGAAAAGTAAAACTTGTATCCACATATTTTACTGGAATTAAATTGTCAACATGAAAGCATATTTTTTTACTGGCCCACATTTTATTTGTACAGCTGTCACTCATTTTATCTGTGGGGCATGGGCTTCAAGGCCTCCTGTGGATACAAAAATTAGCTAATACTCAAGTATCTTATATAAATGAAACTGTATATGCATATAATTTACAACTTTTATATGCTTTAATCATCCCTGGGTTACTTACACTATGTAATGTGCATGCTATGGAAATTACAGTTATACTGTGTAATGTTGAGACAGTAAGAGTCTGGAAATGGGTGAGCCTTTTGCAGGGTGTCCCATGCCTCCATTCAGGAACATTCAGTGTCAAGCAAGGGGAAGTTTACATTTTGGAACATTCTAGAAGTTCAGAAATATTTACAATCCTTGATTGTTTGAATCCACAGATGTGGAGCTTGTACATGGAGGGCCTATTTTATATATTTCCGAGTCCAGACTAAAGGTTACATATTTCTGCTTTCATTTCCCCTCACGAACATTGCTGCCTTCTCCTTTCTGAAAATGAAAAGTCAGAAAACCCATTCCTAAACGTTAATGGTTTTTAGGCGCTGAATTATTTTTCCCTGAGTACCCACCTTCTCTTTGTGTATTCTTGCTTCTGATGGCTGTGCATTTCACTCTCACACATTCCATTTCAGACACACTAAAGAATCATAATCAAGCAACACTACTCTCCCTACACTGGAAGTGTTGGTGGCTTATCCCAGTTAGCAGTGGTCATATTAATCTACATCTCATCAAAGAGTTAATGCAGGTATTTTATACATATTTTCTACATCATTTTACTGGAAATATGTGATTAATATTTAATCTATAATTATGAAGAACCTGAAAGAATTATGAATGAATTACATTTTAAAAGGTTTAAAAATAAACCTGAGGCAGGCTGCAGCCCACCAGACTTCACAAACAAACCTAAACCGAGATTTATAAAATTAATGTTTTTTCAGGAAAACACCAAAAAGAAAGAAAGAAAGAAAGAAAGAAAGAAAGAAAGAAAGAAAGAAAGAAATGAAAGAACACCTAAATGAGTGTTCTTTATGTTCTGACTCAGTAGGGGTTTCAGCTCAGCATATGAAAGGAAACAGGTCTTCTCACTCGAGATTTCTTCCCGCTGATGCATTTAATATGTTGGTGACTGAACTGAGTATAGCTGTTTTGTTCAGAAAATACCTTACACTGTGCTACCATCTAATACAGTGCCAGTGACATCGGAACCAATAGAAAAACTAATTGTTTAATAAATCAATTATCAGAAGAATTTGTTATGATTCACTTTGGGTGTGGTGGCTCACACCTGTGACCCTAGCTCTCAGGAAGTACATAGAGGAGGACTGAAGCTTTCAGGCTACTCTGGCCTACATAGTGACACCATCTCACAAACACCAACCAAAAAAGGAAAAACAGAAAGGGACAAGGAAAAAATAATCGAAAAGAAAGAAAATTAATTATATATTTATTTTCTAAAATTCGTTTTCTAAATGTATACTTTACTGAGTACATGATGATTTGTAGACAAGTTACAGATGGGGAAGAATCAGGTACTAAAGCAAAACTGGGATGGAAAAGCTGTGAGTTCATATCATCGTTGCAGAAATGTTGAGAACTTCCCAGAACCAAGGTGTGAGTCCCCGTGGAAAGTGCTGGCAGGTTTAACTCCCTGATGCTGATAGCTTCTGCTTGCTATCAAAAATCAAAGCAAATTGATCAAGCTCATATCCAGTCAGAATTTTATTCTTAGTAGGAGAAATGAAAGAAAGTTAGCCTAAGTGTCAATCATATAAACAATGGCAATCTATCCAGCTAATGGGATATTGTAGATGATAGTACTATTTGAAATAAAAATCATGTGTACTTCAATCTAAGAGACAATATTGGATGAAAGGCAAGAGATGTCAAGGTCTATGCTAACATGAAAATTTGCTTGCAAATTTTTAATTTAATACATTTGAATTTTTCTGTTATGTGATAGGAGCTATTTTAGCATTTGTATCTGTTCCAAAGTTCTGATTAAGAAGTTTTCTCTCAGGAGGAGCTTTATGTTATTGTTTAGATTACTTTGTGTTTTTTTTTTCTTTATGAAATCCCTCACATTTTTAAGCTCAAATTTGAAACTACCCAATGGTTCTGAATCGAGTACACTGATCAAAGAGTCAATGACAGACGGTTAAACTTCAGGAAACACAAACACCCATCTTCCAACCTGCTTACAGTTCGGAATGAAAACTGCCTTTCATTTGTCCTTACATACTCTTTAACATTTTAACTTTCTAAACATTTTAATTCTTTAGCTTCTCAAATGCTTATCAATCCTAGCTTTCACCTTGTGGTTCTAAACACACTGCTAAGCTACACAGCACTGATCCATGCTACCACCTCCTAGTCCTCTTACAACCCCCACTCTGGGCGAGGGTCACAGAATGTGTCTCCAGATGGCATGGCACATATCAACATTCTGAGAAGACTTCCCATGTGAGGTGAGCCACTGGAAACAAATGCACAGAGGTGGCAGAGGACATCCCAGAGAACAAGAGAAACACAACATGGAAACAGCACTAAGCTGTCTAATTTATTCTTCTAGCTGTATCTAATTATTTCTAGTCCTCAAAAAGAAATGTGGTTGTTTTGTCTAATTAAGCCTTATTATAGCCATTCTCATTTGTTATTGTGTGCTTCTTGGGTGAGTTCTCTTTCTCTTTCTCTCTCTGTGTGCAATTATAACTTTATAATACATGATTGAATCCATTTACTTTCTCTTCTCTTGTTTTTCAGATATACAAATGTTAGCATATATATATCTAAGACATTTCACTTTGTAGGAGAGATGTTTGGCATGTGGGGTTTAGTTTTGTTTTTAGCCTTCCATCAGATCACAATTTCCTAGACTTTCACTTTGTCTCGGGCATTTTGCCACTCCATCATTTGGTTCTTTTCTCCTTTTAATTGATTAGCATAAATTATAAGAGAAAACCTTTTTTCTTTTTCCAATTTGATTCGGGTTAATTTGCTAACTAATTTTACCTTGATTTTTTTAACATTTACTTTTATAGGACAAAGGTGCTAGAAACCCAGATAATTTGATTTATTATGCATTTGAAGTTGGAGAACTATTTTTCATTTGCTAATTTTTTCATTCTTTGTATTTTTTCACACAATGTATTTTGATCATATTTTACTCTTTCTAGATCTTTCCAATCTCCCTGCCCACCAAATATCATGTTCTTTCTCTCTCTCTCAAAAAAATCAACAAATTAAGATAGCACAATAAGTTTAAAAATATCAAAACAAAGAGCACACAAAAAACATTGAGTCTGTTTTGTATTATCCTGCTACTCCTGGGCATGGGGCCTATTCTAGAGCGGTTGATATACCCAGTGGCACTCCACTGGAGAAACCTAATTTTACTTTTCTAGAAGTTTTCAATTGCAAATAGTTTCTTGCCTAGGGGTGAGACTCTGTGTACATTTGCCTTGCTCTGTCTTGGGATTATGTCTAGTTTGACCTTGTGCAGGTCTTGTGTGCACTGTCACAGTCTGTTAGTTCATATATGCATCAGTCCTGTTGTACCTGGATGTACTGTTTTTTTGGAGTCATCCATCACCTCTGGTTTTTATAATTTTTTCTTTCCTCCTTTACTTTTCTTTCTTTCTTTCTTTCTTTCTTTCTTTCTTTCTTTCTTTCTTTCTTTCTTTCTTTCTTTCTTCCTTCCT
>CABHPR010153054.1:18235-33440 GCA_902168415.1 Peromyscus melanophrys
TTCCTTCCTTCCTTCCTTCCTTCCTTCCTTTCTTTTTTTCTTTCTCTTCTGCACAGACCCCTGAGACTTGAGGTTAGGGTTTGATAAAAACATCCCATTTAGGACTGAGTGCTCTAAATTCTTTCCCTGTCTGCACTTTTTCCAGTACATGTCTCTGTTAATTACCATCTATTGCAAGAAGAAGCTTTTCTAATGAGGGCTGAGCAATGCGCTGATCTATGGGTATAGCAGTATGTCGTTAGAAGTCATTTTATGCTATGTTCATTTAGCAGAATAATAGTAGTAGGTCTTCTAGTGTGGCTCATGACCTATCTAGTCTCAAGATCTTGGCCACTTCAGCAGTGCTGTGTATGAGTTGCATCTCATGGTGTCAGTCTTAATCCAATCATAAAGTTGTTACTTAATCCTCTAACATTTGTGCCACTGGCATTCATGGCCTTGCAGGCAGGTAGTTGTTGTAAATCACAGGGTGTGTAGCTGATGATTATTTTTCTCCTCTAGTAGTGCACAGAGTAATTTCCAGCACTATGAATGCCAGTTAGTAGAGGTAGTGCTTCTAGTTGGGCACCAGGTCAACTTCTCCATACTTGATAACATAAGTATGGTGTCTTCAGCAATAGGGACCTTACTGTCTGGTTATAGAAGGTAGCCAATACCCTTGGCAATAGTCTGTGATATTGGGGATGGGGTCTGAAATGTCCAATGAGTCCTGAAGATGCAACATTCCTTGCACTGGAGGTTTTTACTTTGTGGCATAAAATATCTAATTGGGGCATTGTGTCCAATTAAATTGAGTCCAATTAAATTCAAACTCTTTTCATATATGTATAATATTTTGGGAAGTTTCTACAGTACTATGTTTCCATACGGCTTTTTGAAAAACCTTCAGTGTTAGTTGCCCCTCTCCATATTCCCTCCTTTACCCTGATCTCTCATTCCCCTCCCCATTCAATCCTCCAAATGTAATTTCCACTTTTTCCTTTATAACACTATATTCTATTTCCTCTTCGTTGGAAGATTCCCTTCTCCTACTCTGGTCCATTACTAGTTACTTAAACTTTGTGGTTATTCTAATTGAAACATGCACACATAAAGCTTAAAGATTCCATCCACATATAAAACATTCAGTGTTTGTCTTTCTGTCTCTGGGTTACCACAGGAAAGCTCTATTCATTTACCTGTAAATTTCAAAATTCCATTTTCTCTAACAGCTGAATATATACCACTATATAAATGTATCACATTTTCATTATCCATTCATCAGTTAATGAGAGTTATTATTACATATTGATTATTAATTCCTGTTATTTTGTTGTGATGATATTTTTATTAATTGTTTTGGGATTATTTAATCTTTGAATCAACTTTGGTGTAATTAAGCTCTTCAGACCGAAGTTTTCCTTCTAGTGGCTTCTGAAGATCTGGATTGGTGGACAGAAATGCTTTAGTTTGTTTTTAATCATCAAATGTTTTTATTTCTCCATCAATTGTGATTGATAGTTTTGTTGGGTATAGTAGTCTGGGTTGGCATCTGTGGTCTCTCAGAGTTTGTAGAACATCCATTCAGGTCTTTCTCACTTTCAGAGTCTCCACTGAAAAATCAAGTATTATTATAATGAGCCTGTATTTATATGTAACTTGGTCTTTTCCCCTTAAAGGTTTTAGTATCCTTTTTTTGTTCTATACATTTAGCATTTTGATTACTATATATCCTGGGGAGCTTCCTTTCTGGCCTTCTCTGTTTGGTGTTCTGTATGTCTCTTGTACCTTGATGACTGACTCAAGTCCACCTTTATCAAGGGCATGGTTGAACTATTGAGCCCCAGCCTGACCCTGGGATGCGAAACCGGGCCCAGCAGGGCAGGGCCAAAGACAGATCCTGAGCAACTACCAATAGTATGACTGGAAAAAGACACCTGGTTGGTTGTGTCAGTGGACAGCTCATTTATTGGGAGTGAGCAAGGGACATTTATACACTAAGAAGAATGGCCCATTGGGTCCATATGGTGGTATGTCATTGGTTGGGGAAAGAACATTAAGGGTGCTTCATTTGCCTACTCAGAGGCTACAGCGGCCAAGAGAAAGAATCTTATAAGGTCATGTAGGAAGTCCAGCTTGGGATGTTTCAGCAGTTAGATAAGCAGCAACCAGTCCCTGTAGCCTTGGAGAAGCATGAGCTTATCAGTTGCTACATGCATTGGGTCTTCACTCAGGGAAGCCTAACTGCTGGGGTCTGCCTGGGCAAGGTGGGGGAGTAGCCAAACTCCTGCCATGCTCAGAAAACCCAGGGGTTTTAGGCATGCTTCTTAGCTTCAGGCCAGCCTCACACCTTTGATAGGCATTTTTTCCTTGAGATTGGAGAATTTTTCTTCTATGATTTTGTTAAAAAATATTTTATATGCCATTGACCTGGGTTTCTTCTCCTTCCTCTATACCCATTATTTTTAAGTTTGGTCTTTTCATAGTGTCCCAGGTTTCCTGGATACTTTGTGCCTGAATTTTTTTTTTCTTTGACTAAACTGTTTCTTCTAGCTTGCCTTCAAGACCTGAAGTTCTCTCTTCTACTTCACTTAATCTGTTGGTGTGGTTAAGCTCTGCGCTTTCTGTTTGAATTTCTGAGTTTTTCATTTTAAGTTAATGTCTGTCAGTTTGTCTTTTCTTTAGTGATTCTATTTCTTTGTTAAATTCTACTTTCATGTCTTGAATTGTTTACATTATTTCATTCAACTGTGTTTTCAGGATCATCATAATGGCATTTTTCATATCGTATTTAAGATCCTTGAATACATTCATAAATGCTACTTTAAGGTCTATGTCTTATGCTTCAGCTAAGCAGTTTTTCTCAGGGCCTATTACAATAGAGTTGCTGGCCTCTGGAGGAGACATATTGTCTGATTAGTCATGCTTATGCTTTCTTTGCTAGGATATTCTCAACTGAGGTATGACGTATGGTTTTTCTGGATATAGATATCTGATCTTGCCTTTATTGGTGAGTGTTCCTTTCTTTGGTTGCTGTTCTCATAATCTGGGCCCTAGTCAAGTGTGGAGGCTGAGAGGTCCCTGGTAGAGAGCTGTTCTGAGTTCCAGCCACATGTAGTGGCTGTAGGGTCCCTGAGTCTCAGCCAAGTGTGGCAGCTGTGGGTAGAGAGTGGTTCTGCAGTTGATGGGGAGTCACAAAGGAATGGAGGTGGGCTAGAAGTATGACTGAAAGAGGGGCAGGGAAGAACCCAGAGTACTATTTTAAAAGCCATTTTCTTGGTGTGCTGTTTCACCTCCCTATCTAGACACACATGAACATACAAGTGCAAACACATATGTGCTTCTTTGTACTCTTCTCTTTCACTGAGATTCTCCTTATAATATCTATCTTTTTCCTTGTTTTGGTGTTTCCTAAAAAGGTTTCTTAAGAAAAAAAAAACTTTGTTTATTTCTTGCGTGTTTTTTTCAATGCTAGATTACTACTGAAGTAAACTAGAAATAAAATACCACTCTGCCATGTTGTGTGTTTTTATTTGCTTACTTTTTGTTTTTCTGAGACAGGATCTCATTCTACAACCTGTGCTGGCCTGGAACTTATTATATAGTCCAGACTAACTCTGAACTCACAGCAATCCTCCTGACTTGGCATCTCAGGTGTTACTATTACAGGTGTGAACCACTACTGCTGGTTTTTTTTCCCCTTAAGAACATATAGATATAATACAAAGTTTGCACAGCTAGTGGATCTTAAGATATGAAATGGTAATAATGATCCTTTTCTATAAAGTATGTTTAGGACTTCATGCCATACTTTAGAACCAGTGTTAAGTATTTTTTCCTTATCTAAATCCCAATTTGCTTTCGAGATTGTACGAAAAGATTTTAGTCCCTTGAAAGTCTCTGAAGCCCCTGTAAGGGGCATATTAGCATATATCCAAAAAGTTAGACTCAAATACTATTTAACTGCTCTATTTTTCCATTATGGGTCTGTCAGCAGGAACATGTTGCCCTATAGTACATGACAAGTGAAAACGCCAGTAACATTGTTTTTCATAGACAGAAAAAATACCAAAGAAGCAATTTCTTAGCTAAAATGTCACCTGTTAGATGTATAGGGCTCACTGTATTTTGTTGCCCTGGTAACGGCTGGTGTAAAATGACTCCTTTGCACTGCTCCATCAGAGTGATTGCATCCTGTTTTTTCCATCATTTTACAAGAGGCTGTTTTCATTCTCCCTTCCTGACCATATTAAGTGTAAAGAGATTGAATTACTGTGCTGTACCCTCTCCATTCGATGTGGATTTAAGAGTTGATATTGATGTACTGAGAAGCCTGTGCTTCTTCGAGAAAAAAAAGCTACAAATTATAATGAATTTGACTTTTATGTATCGGCCATTCAAGAGTTGAAGTAGGGTTTTGGCACCCAAGGGATAGACAGGGCCTGATCAGCATTTTTCATTCGAACGAATCCAATTGATAAAGCAATATACTTGGTGTCACTTCGCTTGATCTTCAAGTTTAACAATAGTCATGCTAAAAGTAGATACATTACTCTATAAATTTTGCTCATATAAAAAAAAGTGCTAGCCATAGCTTTCTACAGCTGCACTCCTTCCAACTTTTAACTGAGCAGGGCAGAAAGAGGCTCATTCCAAAATCCTGCTGAGGCTATGCAAGAGTACATGTGGGCAGTGAGTATGAAGGTACCACTTTGCTTCCCTGCCCACAACCAGCCATTGCAGAGTCTTGCCTCTCAAACTGACTCTTGCTTTCTTCTTTGTGGGAAATCACTCTCCCCAGTGGCAAGCTGCTTTGTAATTACCAAATGGTTTCACTGTGTCATACTGAACAACTTAATGCCTCAAAAACCCATTTGTTTGAAATGTTCATTTGTCCTGCATTTGAAACAAGGGAGTGATTTTTTTCTTAAGCAAAAGTTTTTGTTAATGTGTTTGGGGTAATTTAAATTTTGACCATTGCCACACAATACTCGTCATCCTGTGACTTTTTATTTTTTTTAAACTTGGGATCACATAAAGAAATAATGAGAGTGTACAGAAGAAATGGAGATCGCCGAGGACATTTCAGTAGAATGAGAAACTCCCTTCCTCTGCCTGGGCTGGGGGCAGCAGGTGATCCACTTTATTAGCATTTATGTCATGGGAAAAGTCTCTCTAGTTAATTGCTTCCCCTGAACATCCTGGCTCCCTCTCAGAATTTTATAAAGGCTGTTGTGAAGTCCTACTGCTTGGTCACAGCATGGGTAGGCACAAGATTCCGCCCACATTGCCAATTTGGGTAATTGTGTATTTAGACATTTTTAAATGACTTCAACCATGATGATCAACAATCATTGCCCTTTATCGTGGAAACACTGCAAACATTTAAATAGCTAACTAATGACCTTTTTATTGTTTGATGATTCTTAATATGTATACAACAGGAGACTGGTATCGATTCACACTGTCACTCTTCTCTGGAAAACTGGCTGCTAAAGGTTCTTTGTTTTAACTCACTCTCTCTCTCTCTCTCTCTCTCTCTCTCTCTCTCTCTCTCTCTCTCTTTCTCTCTCTCTCTCTCTCTCCTCCCCTCTTCTCTCCTCCCCACAGTCTTGAACTTCCTCTGTTTGTTTTTTAAATTCTCTATATCCCACAGACTTATTGATCCCTTTGATTAAATGCTCAACTTCTAAACATGCAGTTTCTATAGAACTGTTCTTACTCCTGCATTTATATGCCCTCTGTTTTTGTGACTCTGACGTGTAGTGCACTCTGAAGCAACACTGTGGCACCTGAACCAGTAGCAACAGGAACCATCAAAAACTCGTAAGAAATGATGATTCTCAGCCTATCTCAGATCTAGAATATCAGATCTTGTGGAAACAGCCCAGTGACCTGCTGGACAAGTCCTCCAGTAGGACCTCAGTTGGTTCACAACATGACATGGTGGTCTAATCCACATTGCATCCATTGCCAGGAGTAAACCTAGCTGATTTCAAGTGACAGTGCTATAGTCATGTGAGTGCTTGCTTCCAAAAGTGTTCTGATGCCTCTTAAAGAATTTGGGGGACAAATTCCTCTAAGTAGCTTTGAGAGAGAACAACTAAGTGCTAAGCTGGAGTGAGCAGAGGCCACATCTTGCCTGGTCATAGTCTTGAGAGTGGAGTCCAATCCCTGCTTGGCCATAACTTTGTGTTCTGTGATAGCACGTGAAGAAGGTCAGTTTCCCCATTCCTAAATGGAAATAAATCTAAAGTCACAGAAGCATCGAAAGAATGCTGAGGAAGCTTTGGAAGCTGAGGACACACCTTTCCCTGGTTTTATACATTATTAAAATGAACACATTCAAGAGGATATTACTAATAGCATCAAGTTTTATCTTTAGTAAGAGCTTTGAGAGGGTTTAGAAAATGAACACACACTGACATGGAATGCTTTGTTCTATTCTTTGTGTTCCCAAAGAAATCAAGGACTTTAGGGACAGAGGTCTTTTTTTCTTTCTCTTTTTCTCCTTTCTCCTGTTTCTGCTCTGTTCTCCCTACATAAATAGCCCGGCACCCAATACTACCTGCTTGGAAGATGGTGAAGAAGAGTGGCTCTCACTTTGTACTCAATCACAGAGTCCCTCCCCCATATTTTAAGGAAGATGAGAGAGCTGCCAGGTGTTAGTGCCTTATAAATATATTTCCTTTGCAGGATTACAGGACACAGAGGAACTGACAACTGTAGATAGTCCTTTTGGGAATGTGTCATTTCTTTCTGGGTTGGCGTAATTGAACGAGAGGTGTGGGGGCAATTATTACAGCAAGATCAAATAATTATACACATAGAGAGAAGAATAGCTCTTCCTAGTCTTTCCTTGTTCACATACTTTAGAGACTGAAATATTTAGAGGGAAGTACTGCTCAAGAGAAATAATACAAGCTGTGTGTGCATTCAAGTTTTTTTTCCCTTATAACCTCATTAGAACATTTTTTAAAGGTGCAATTAATTTTATAAACTGATCTTATTTACTTAATTTACTGGAAATATTAAGATGTCAGCTTGTAATTGATGTCAACCTCTTGTTATCTGTCTCTCTTTCAAAGTAAACCTCTGTAACCTGGTGTATACCTTCCACTGACAGTCACATGTGACTAATGAGGCTTCTCATCGGACAGAGAAGATTCAGAAAACCTTAATTTTAAAAATGTAGGCTTGCAAGACAGTCTGACAATGAGTCAACACCCTCCCCCAACTCCCCGCCACTGTGGACTGTGCTGGTGAGGCAGTGTCTGCTATGCTGAGCCCTTCTCTCCCTGGCATCTACCTGCAGCAGACACAGTTCCTGCTCCAGCGAGGCCCAGTCCCTGGAGCAAACATTTTTTCTCCCTCCACCTTTCAGAGGCTTTTTGCTTGTGTCCATCTTGGCAGAGGGGGTCCTTCTCTGTTTCCTGAACAAGGTAGGGGGCATAGGACATAGATTAGAGGATGCTTTGCATTCTCATTAATGTTTGCTCTTGTTCTTACCAAACACAAAAGACTGAAAATCTCCCATGTACAGGAGACTTCAAGTCCCTTCTAGTTACCAGTTCTGCAATCCTCTTAACGCAGGTGAATAAGAATAGTAAGGAGAGAAGAGGACCTGAAATCTTCAGCCAACCTGTGTGGAATATTCCTTTACACTGTGTGAATATATGTCATTGTGACTGGTTTAATAAAAAACAAAACAACAACAACAACAACAAAAAAAAAAAGCTAAAAGGCCAGTAGCTAGGCAGGATTTTCAGGGCAGATAGAATGCTAGGAAGAAGAAGGGCAGAGTCTGAGGAGCTGCCAGCCAGACACAGAAGAAGCAGCATGGAAAGTATATAGATGAGGTAAACAAGTCTCGGGGCAGCACATAGATTAATAGAAATGGGTTAATTTAAGTTATAAGAGCTAGCTAAAAATAAGTCTAAGCTATTGGCTGAGCTTTCACGATTAATAAGAGTCTCTATATAGTTATTTGGGAGCAGATGCAGAACAGAGTGGACCGGTGGTCCTGATGAAAAGCTCTGCCTACACACATGCCCACATGCCCACCTTATGCCTGGTCTTTGGAGTAATAGAAAGCCCTGCCTCAGTAGCACCAGAGTCCTTTAGCATTTATATACATGAAGAGTATTCATGTTTTGAAAAAGAAATGGATTTCTCCAGGAAAGTGCATTAAAATTAAAAATGATTAGAAGCAAGTACCTGAGAATCATCCCAAACATTTTAATCTCTTAAATTTAGTATGCATTAATTTTTCTTGAAAATATCTGTTCTGTGGCCTAGAAGATGCTCCCCCTTAGAACTACATAACTTTTGTAGCAGAATCACCTGTCTTGGGGGCAGGTGATTATGAGCTTGGGTAGACTCTCTACATCACCACTCCACCCCAGACCTCTTCACCTTAAACCTGTGTCTAATGAACATCTCCCTAAATCTCCCCAGCCCTAGGTTCCTGGCCCTTAGTCCTGCCCCTTGTCTTCATGTGCATATGCAGCTCTCTTCATCAGGGTAGGGCTAACATAGCCGTGCTGATTTGATGTAACTGGATAAAATTATTGTGTGCTGTGACTGTAAATACGTCTCCTCTCATTCCCAGCCTGGGAAGGCTGGAGACCCATTACATCTTAATTGGGTAATTTCTTTTTTAGATATCCAGAGGCAGGGTTGCTGCATCAAAGGCAATGCAGTGCAAGGCGTCTGGTGCCAGCTGCTGTTAAAATGTTGTCAATTCTGAGAGGACCTGGGACCCCATTCGTGGACAGAATTTTAGGATTTAAAAGCACTTTTACTTAACTTGTTTTGAAACTGGAAATCTGAATCCATTATTTCAATCTGTTTGAAGAGGAAAATATTTGGTCAAAAAGGTCTCTTTTGTTTCCATTTTCTTTCTTTTTTTCTGTTTTATGCACACTGCACTTTTGGAAATTTCAGCAAATTGCAAAGCCATGTGTTTATGTAGCAAATGACTTTGTTCTAGTTCATTTGCAGCTTACAAAATGTGTTTGGATGGAGTTGTACATAAAGACACACACATCAACGCACGCACACCTCACAGCTCAAAGAAAAGAGGTCAGTTCTTGGAGTTCATAAATTCTACCAATTAATTGGGCAGTACGCTGCTGCTGTCATTGTACAGAAGACCAATAAAAGAAAATGAAGCCAGGAGATTCATTTCAGAATAAAAGCAGGGATGTAAAAATGTAAGGGAGGCAATCTTTTGCCCCGAGCGTTATGTGCCAATCCAAAACAGAAGGAAAGGAATAAAAGCACTGTTGCAGGGAGGAGAGGGAGGTAGACAGAGGTAGGAAATAGCAGTGGGTGCTGTTCTTGCCACTACAGAATCTGCGCAGCAAATTGCTGTGCTTTAAGGAGAAGTAGCAATCAGCACCGATTGAAATATCCCTGAATGCAGCTATAATGACGTTCCTCTTCTCCCTCTTGTGTCTGGCAAGATAAGCCATCATCAGAAATGTGCACCATCATGCAGGGTACATTTTCTAAAGACAAGAACACCCCTGCATATGATTCCAAGCCTGAGAGCAATCTGTGTGCCTGAGGTGCAGACATAGGGCCAGCTTCACCGGCATGTGACTTGTCCGATCACGCAGGGCCCCACTATTAGATAGACCTCATGCTTCATCAAATGCCACCGTGTTGTCAACTTGAAATTAAAACTCCTCATAATTATGAACCAGGAGCTATACATTTCATCTTGTTGTAGACCTTGTTAATACCAGAGGCATAAAACACAGCTATTTAAAATGTCTGCAACTGAAAGATTCATGTACAGCTTTCCTGACCAGGTAATCAGTAGCCGGGAAAATGAAACAACAAATAGAAAATTCTCACATTTCATGAAGGTATCTCTCCCCTTGTCACTTGCTGGTTACCAAATTACAGCAATTGTAAAAAAAACAAGAAAAAAAAAAAGAAGAAGAAGCCTACTGCCCTGGACCCAGCTCTGCATCCAGAATTCACCAAGGCAGTTCTGGGTGTTACTATTAATTGGCTTGAGTAAGAGAGGCCCCAAGTCAAGTTGCATCAAACATTATTATGTGTAACAAGACACAACATGAACTGGTAGGAAACAAAACTGGAAGAAAGCATCTCATGAGTATAATGCCATGAGTGTGTGGGACAAAACCAGGGAAAAAGAGGACAGATACCATGACAAAATGATGCTGGAAATCCTATGTGATTGTGTTTCTCAGGGTTTTTCTCCCTATCGATGACCATAGTACAGCCCTGATTAGAAGCCACCTTGTCAGTTCTTTGAAGGTTCTCAGTGCAGTACTCTTGGATGTGAGTGTGTCATGGGTAATTCTCTCATGCCTTGGGGAATTAGCACACGAACACTTCAAAAAGGGATTTTAAGGAGACTGTTGCCAAAATCTAAAATGCGTAAACTGACGTCAGAAGGTTCTTTTGTGATTGTGGGTGGGATTAAATTGAGGTCTCTTCTTAATGCTATTGAAACAGTAACATGGAGTTAGAAACAGGTGACTTCAGAGAGAAAAGACACTGGTTGGGTCAGATAACCCTAGACTTCAAGTAAACCACCTGCCTCTGAGACGTGTCCATGTTCATATCATGTGCAATTATATACCAAGGAAAGGGCATGAAGGACTGTTGGCTCTTCTAAGGAGAGAGTAGGCCACACACAGAAAGGGCTCCATTGCCCATGTCTGCCAACTCAGACATTGTCTTCTCAGTCAGGTTTCATGAAATCAAAGATCTAGGATCCTATCATGATCTATTGAAAAGAAGAGGTACTGGGAAACTCTGGATTCCAGGGATGGTTCAATCATCCTAAGATCATAGTAGGATCAAAAAGACTCTGCCCAATAGAACAAGCAAACAAACAACAACTTGGGAAGAAGTTGACAGCTGTTCATAGAGCCCAGGGCCCCAAGGGATAGGTCAATGATGTCTGAGATTTTAGCACTCTTATTGGTGCCACACAAGGAAGAAAAAAGGTAATTCACTACCTTCAGTTCAGCAGATCAACCTTCTCTACATGATACATGGCCCTAAATTCACATTCTGATCTGTAGACACCTGAAGGCCAAATATCTGGAGATTAGCCCTGGCTCGATCTTGTTCCTGAATCCCTCTCACTTAAGTAATGGACCTAATTATGTAGGATTCAGTTGCATTTAATACATAGTCAAGAGCCACATAATGGCATTTAGGTCAACAATGGAACATATACACAGCAGTGGTCCCACGAGAATATAATGAAGGTGAAAAATTCCTATTACCTAATGATGTCTTAAGCCTTCATAATGTCATAGACAACCATTACTCATGTGTTTGTGGTGAGGCTGGTGTAAACACACCTGGAGCATTGCCAGTTATATTCAAAGTACATGGCATGCAGTCACTCAATAATGATGAGAACTGACTATGTCATGTGCCTATATACTGTACTATACTCCTATTAATTTAGATTATATTCCTATGTATAAAAGAATGCTTGCTATAAAATAGTGTGGTAAGTTACACTAGCAGCAGCCCATCCAAGATATTTACCCTGTCTGCTGATTGAATCAGGAGGCCACATAGTGTGACCAGTGTATACCATGGAAGTGTGTCTAAGGCACTCTGGTGTACAAAGCATGATGAAATTGTACTTCTCAGAATCTACCCCCACTTTTTAAGCCTTGCATAACTGTATATGCTGGTACAGTAGGGATAATGATGCGATAGTTCATGACTTTTTTGTCAGGACCCCATGGAAACAAATGTATGCCACTTAAAAGAAAACCTGCACACAGCAAACATTAATTGACAAACATGTTTGATATGTTCTGGTTATTTCTTTTCCATATCATACTTTTAGATGTCTTTCATAACAAAATCAAATGAGCAATCATGTAATCAATATGTTTATTGTTAAGGCAAGCTTGGGGAAATGTTTTCATGTCAGTTTTTCTTCTTCAAACATAAGAGGGTCTATGGTTCCTAACTTCTCTGGGAACTGACCATCTTATCAAGACTTAGAGATCCATAAGTCTATCTTGCACTAAGGTGATGTAATAATGCACAACAGTCCATGGACTGTGCATGATTAAGAAGTCTTAGCTAGTACCTCAGTTACTGCTCTGTTCTTGTACTCATGTACTTGTATCTGGTTAAAATATGGAAGATAATATTTTCAAGGTCACAGAGATCCTAAAGCATTCAAACATTTTTTCTTCCTTTTCTGTTTTACCAATGACCCACTTCCCAGATTTCTAAATCCTTGAAGCCAAGGAAATGAACTCAGTTCTTTCTACAGTGAAAACCGTATTGTGAGGAAGAAAGAAATGGAGCTTTAAGCTCATGTGAACCCCAGGAGTGTTGCTTTCTTTATATTACCAACAACACCTCTAGACTTACAAGAAGCGAGATGGGAAGTAAATATCCTTATGATGTAGCTGAGAGAAGAGTAAATGTTCTATTTTTAGAATGTCCTGTCTGTGGAAAAGCCCTTCATCTACTGGAGAAGTCAGCCTTGCTTCCAATGTGCCACTTCACATTTAGAAGATTATTGGCTCCACAGCTTTCCAGTGAAATTTAAGATGGGAGGCTCCTTTAAAATTTTTTTTTAAGAATTTAAAGTTTAAACCCTCCTGACTTTCTTTGTCATGTGAGAAGCATGAAATGAGGCTTTGACGGTAGACTAAGACAGAAGATCTACTTGCCTGCCATGGGCCTTTGGTCAAATAATTTAATTGCCCTAACCCTCCATTTTTTTCTACATTGGATAAAGATAAAACTCTGACTTATGGTGACTGTAAATAATACACCGTGCAGGAGACCAGCTGTGCCCGGCTGATAGGTAGCCAATGAGCAAATGGGCAGTTCACACAGAGCTGGTCTTCCTGTCTCTCTCCCAGCTACTGTCACTTAGTCCTCATGTGTTTCCACCACAGCTACATGCTATTCTAGTCATCTGCCCAAAGTGATACAGTTACATTTTCAAAGACTAGTCATGTAAAACGGCACCCGCACAATAAGTATATGCAGTAGATTAGCCTGTCATTCTTTATCTGTGCTGTTTCTGTTAGGAAAGGAGAGGGGAGGCCATGGGTTTCCCTTACACTAAGTGCTAATGCCTGGGCACTGGCAGCAGGAGAGGGGCACCTGGCAACCTGTGGGCTTTCTAAAAGGGAAAGCCATCATAGGGGAATCGGGATAGAGGCTGGGATGCAAGCAACCTTCCAGCAAGCACTGTGGCTGCTCTAGAGCTCTTGGCTTATTTATAATTCAAAGCTGCTCTGAAAGGCAATAGGAAAATGACTTAATGGCACCTCCCAGCTTGCACCTGGAGAGAGTGCTGCAAAGACCCAAGCAGCCTGGAGCTGAGCCGTGTCGAGGGGATGTCCGAAGGGCTAGGGTCCACAGCAGGGCTGTGGCATAGCAGAAGGCTGGCATGACAGGTGGCCCACAAGCTTGTGTTTGCTTTTGGCCATTCTTTTCTCCCTCTCACCTGGGTCACAGAGTGCTGGACACCTTTGGGAAGCCCTTGATTGGTTACCCTGTGCCTGAGTTCTTGAAAGAGGATCCAAAGATTCTTCAAACTGAGGGTGGAACAGGGACCCCGAGGAAAGGGGAGCTAAGCAGGTTAGGGGGCCTAAGTGGAATAGGACAAAAGTCTGTGGCTGTAGCTGGTGGGGTCACTACTGGGAATAAAAGCAGCTCTGTGCATTTCTAAGTAAAACAGAGCCAGAAAGGAAGGAAAGGACTCAGGACCAAATAGCCCAAGGCCATTCCCTTGGATGCAGGCCAGGCCCCACTGAGATTTCCCCTCCCAGCTTGCTGCTAAACAGGGTGTTTATGGCAGCAGTGGCAAGGAGATGGCAAGATGAAGTTCAGTGAAGAGTTGGCCTGGCTGTAGGCCCTTGGCATCTCTGAGGCTTCCTTCTTCCAGCCCTTATGGGGTGGGGTTTGTGTTTATCGTGTTCATAGCTACCTTCGCCTTCATCACATTCAAAGTAGAACCATGTTAAAATCTGAAAGGATTAATGAGGCAATATAAAATGAGGTCACCCGCTCATTAAACAAAGGGCTAAGCTGCTTAATACCAACTTTGACATGCACCTGTTTAACCAATTTCCATCTGAGTCTGTGGGAGCCAGTGCCGTGCAGCAGTTAGATTCTGAGTATGAACTTGTGTCATGAGATCTCTTTACCCTGAGCTGACCTCAACAGCCAAACAGGGCACACCATCTGCAGTCAGACTAGCTGAGACACGTATGGCTACGGCACATTGGGCAGACGGCAGCCTCTGCCACTCCTAAATTGGCAGGCAGAAAGAGGCCATGTTCAAACTCTATTCTAGCTCACTGACCTAGATTTTTCTTGTGTTCATTAAATGTCATGTTCCGTAGATCAAATGGCGAAGCCCAAGTCCTCGAATGAATCTAGAGTGAAATTGTGGAGCAACTGAAATTCATTGTGTATTTTCACTGGTCCTCAGCCAGGGCCTGTCTCCCCCACCATCCATTAGTCCCATCAAATAAAACAGAACACAGTAATGGCACAGAGCTGTGGCAACAAGAATTCCTGTCTTAAGAGAGACTTCTAAATGAGTAAATCTTTAAACATGGAATGAATAGATTCAGCTAATTGGGCCAAAGTACATAATTTATCCAGCTTGGTTTGCAAGCATTGGAGAGTCACTAGGCCAGGGAATCCAGCAGAATAGCCCCTAGTACTTTGTTTTATTTGTTGTTTTTGTACTAAAGACTTGTAAAAAAAAATGTCTGAGCACTAGTCTATCTTTGTGAATGGGAAGACAATTGATGGAATGCTGGTGAGAAGCCACAGATTGGATGTTGAGGGCAAGTTTTCTTCTTACCCAATAGCTACAAGGGGAACAAGGGAAACTTACAATGTGGTCATGTGACTAGTCATGTGACTGATTTTGAGTCCTTGCTAGTGTCAGATCCAAAAGAAACAAATGGCTATCTGTAGTGCCTATTAGCATGCCACAGCATACTGGAGGGAAGTGGGGGCTGCTCCCGGCTCATTCCATACCTGTCACTCACTCTTCTCAGCTCTTCTCACCATACCCCCTAACCTAGACTTCTCCAGCTCAAGGGCTTCCCTTCCCTCAGCTGCTCATTCCGGTGTAACTCCACTCTACTGGCCTTGCACTTTCTTGGTCCCTTCTCTTTTTGTTCTCTGTTTGTCTTCTGTGGTCCTCTGCTTTTTGCTCTCTCTC